>QXEO01000714.1:0-120501 GCA_007115705.1 Dactylis glomerata
CAAGATAGCTACTAACAACGGAGAGCATGCAAGATTATAAACAACATAGAGATAACAAAAGATATAATTCAGTACAACAACTTAATCATAAACACCAATATTCATCGGATCCCAACAAACCAAACATGTAGAATTACATAACGGTGATCTCAATCATGTATGGCAGCTCATGAGATCTAAACATGAAGCACATAGTGGAGAAGACAACCATCTAGCTACTGCTATGGACCCATAGTCCAAGGTAGACTACTCACTCATCGCTCCGGAGGCAAGCATGGCGATGAAGAAGACCTCCGGTGGCGATTCCCCTCTCCGGCAGGGTGCCAGGAAGACCTTCTGGACCCTCCCGATCTTCAGGTCGACGGCGGCGGCGGATTGCGATGTGTTCTGGAAAACTGATCGGGGCCTTAGGTTTTTCTCGTCGGGGGGTCTTTATAGGCGAAGGGGCGATGTCAGAGGAGGGGCCAGGCGGCCACACACGGGGGTGGCGCGGGCCAGGGGCTGGCCGCGCCGCCCCTGTGTGTGGGCCCCTGGTGCCTCTCCTCCTACTCCTCTTCGGATCTCTGGAAGCTTCTGGGTAAAATAAGACTTCAGGAACTTGTTTCGTCCAATTCCGAGAATATTTCCTGTGTATCACTTCTGAAACACAAAAACAGCAGAAAACAGGAAACTGGCACTGTGGCACTTCGTTAATAGGTTATTTCCGGAAAATGCATAAAAATGCCACTAAGTGTAACGAAACAATAGGCAAATGGTGTAAAAACAAGCATGGAGCATCAAAAATTATAGATACGTTTGAGATGTATCAAGCATCCCCAAGCTTAACTCCTGCTCGTCCTCGAGTAGGTAAGTGATAACAAAAGAATAATTTTTGAGGTGACATGCACCTACACAATCTTGATCATATATGTAAGCATTGGTGAGCTGGGATCAATAGAACTTAAAACATGGGCATGAAGATATAATCATGACAATAAGAACTTAGCAACCATGTTGTAAACATGCAAATGAACACAAACAAAAGATCATGAAAATGAAACAATGAAAGTCAAACGTGTGTTCACATCATAAGGAAAAACATACAAATGGTTTTCAGCTTGTCCTTCAAAGAGAGCAAAACATAAATGCATAGGACACCTCAAAGTTTAAGAGGGCGACTAGATACAAATAATTTAAGAACAAGTGAAACCAACAATATGAATCAATCAATGAACTTTGGGACAATGCATATCACACTAAGAATGACAACTATGCTCTCTTAATGGTGTATAAAGAAAGAAGGTGGTGACTCAACATAAAAGTAAAAGAAAGGCCCTTCGCAGAGGGAAGCAGTGATTGCAAGTTTTATAACCTTCAAAAATTATGGTACTTACCGGCTTTGAGCTCTCATTGCCCCCATCATAAGCATCTTGAATGGTTAAAGTTAATGCGAGAACAATTATGATGCATATGCTTGACAAATCATAAGTTGAAAACCTCGTGTCCCGTGAATACGAGTACCCAAACCTCATGCTACTTTACTTAGAGTCCCAAGCAAGGCTCTTGTCATTGTAAGTATATGCATATCATTGAGAACCGCCAATGGGGTACCTCCGTGCCCGATGACATGGAACAAGCCCACACCAAAATGACAGGACAAGCAGAGAATGAACACCTCGACATCTCTTTTATTTGCCTTTTGTTTAGCTTTTTATTATGAGATGCGTCGTCGAATGTTCACCATGGGTATGCTGCAAATTTCCACCATGAATTATGCATGGCTTAGATTGGCGGCCCGGCGTTTCCCTAACACATATACAAACTCCATGATCCCCACAAGATTCCCAATTCATTTCACACCACGGGCATCCATAAACAAAAGATCACGATATCAACTCAAATAAGAAGTGCAATGTTGAAAGCTTGCCCATGACAGCATGGATGGGCTAGAATCCCACTTACAACTTGCAAGCATAACAACTCAACATAAGAGACCACAATGTCAAATTTTTAAGAACGGGAAAAAGTAAAGTGTGCATTCCGGTTCGTGAGAGCTTTACTAACCGAATTTCGCATAACACAGGTAAGAGTTTAATTTGAAGAGAAAATAAAAGCAAGTCAAATTTACTTGGAATAGCAAATTGCTAGTAGGTATGTATGGTGGACACTTTGGAAAATTTTGGCTTTTAGGAGTTGGATGCACGAGTAGAGCTCATACTCAGTACAAGGCGAGGGCTAGCAAAAGACTGGGAGCGACCAACTAAGAGAGCAATAATGGCCATAATCATGCAAAGCGACAAAGCGACATTAAAAGAAGCATAAGATGGCATCAAAAGTCAAAAACTAAATGATCATGAAGGCTATTGGCGACTTTGTAAGAGTCTAACATGTGTGAGCATGCGCCAAGTCAACCCAAATAAAGCATCAAGGAGAAAACCAAAATAATGCTTCCATACAATAAAAACAACGCATGATTTTTTCAAAGGCTCATTAAGCAATCTCAGTTATTTGAGACAAGTCATGCTACAGCAAAACCACTAAGCATACTATCAAAAAGACATCAAGCATGACATGAAAAAGCCTAAGCCGCAGTCTACACAAGCTCCTTCTTGTACCACTATTTTGCACAAAGCTTTTTCTCTTTTCCAACACCATTTGAAATTTTTATAAACACCTCTTTTGATGAAAACCAATAAAGATCAGAGGCAAAAATACACTTTGATGAAAAGATATGACAAGATCTGAATGCATATCAAGGCGAAAATGAAAACCAAAAGCAGCAGCAGAAAAAGAAGCACGCTCGATTTTTAATAAGAGTGAAAACTAGAGCGTTCTTGGCAAATGAAAACGAGTACATCTCCTCCAAAGAAAATTTGTTGGGTATTTATTGCAGCAAACAAACAAACTAAACTAACTAAGAAAACTAAAACAACTGACGCTCCAAGAAAAACACATAGTGCATGAAGCAATAAAAATATAGTGTTTTGAAAGGTGACCTGATTTTTGCCGATGAAGAAGGGGTGCCTCGGGGGCATCCCCAAGCTTTGACGCTTGTACTTCTTGGATATTTCTTGGGGTGATGCATGGGCATCCCCAAGCTTGAGCTTTTGTCCATTCTTCAACTCATCTCATCATTCTCCAATCCCTACACTTGAAAACTTCCTTCATACAAAACTAAACACAATTCTATTAGCAACATTAGTGCAAGCATAACATATAATCAATCCTCTATTTGCTTCAGGTTTCAACTCAAAACCACCACATATATAGCATATACTACTGTAGCAACCTCCCCAAAAGTTCCGTGATCAAAAGAACTCAAAAGAAAGCGATAAAGTGGCAAACACAAATATTGGCAGAAATCTTTCAAAACTGAACAGCTGACAAAGGTCGAATTTTTGAGGGATTTTCTGTTGCTCAAATCAAAAAGTGTTCAACTAAGAAAAGCTTGGATATAACCTGGGGCATATGCACAAGAAATCGCAGGTCCAAAAGATAAACAGAGAATTTTCACGAATTTTTACGGTGCAGCACCGAAAACAGTTTCAGGACAGCAACATCCCCAAATCTTTACCTCACTCAAATTAGAGGCTTCTCTTGGCACAAAAATGAAATAAACAAGATAAGGAGCGGTCATTACAGTAGTAATGACTTCCAAGACTCAAATAAAAGAAAAAGTACTGAAAAGAAAACATTGGGTTATCTCCCAAGAGTGCTTTTCTTTAACGCCTTTGAGCTAGGCGCAGAAAATTGCGAATCAAGTAATATCAAGAGATGAAGCATCAAGATCAACTGCAGAGGTCTTATCAATAAGGCATTGTATTTCATCCACATAAGTTTTAGAAGACCCTTTGTGATCATGCTTCGGTACACTATTCTCATCAAAAAGATTTTCAGGACAGATCCAGGCAAAATTATTTTCGAAAGCATCATTCAATCCCAAAAGCTTGCAAGGTATAGGTATCTTGGTTCCCTCATCATTAGTATCAATAACCTTTATAGGCGAACCGAGTTTATTAAAATGTTTAAGAACCTTTCTAGCTCCAATAACAACATCCTTAAATTCTAAGCGCAAAGTTTCCAAGATAAAAGCTTTCTTTTCGGGATCCTCAATTTCATGAAGCTTAAGGAACATATATTGCATAAAAGGATTAAGACTAGCAAACCTAGTTTCCAACATGTCAATTAAATAAACAGAAGCAACTTCAATACTAGGAGCAAGCTCAACCCAAGACTTTTCCTCAACTTCCTCATGCATACTAATGTGATTAAAGAACTCCTCAATGTTACTTTTGCCAATAATCGAACCACTACCTACTGAGAGGTCCTCCAGAACATACTTAGGGATCAACATGATAAACTAAAGTAAAGAAATAACAACTACCAAAGATTCTAATTTTTTGGGTTTTTGATAAAAAGCAATGCAGGTAAAATAAATAAAGTAAAGCAAAACAATAACAAAGTAAAGAATGTGTGTGCGAAGAACTCCCCTCGCAGAAGTCTTCTCTCCTTCCCCGGCAACGGCGCCAGAAAAGTAGCTGCTACGTGTGGTGGTGTGTGGTTGACGTGGGAGCAGACTGTCCTTGTGCGTGGTGGATAACCAGCCCGTTGGGAACCTCAAGAGGAAGGTATGATGAGTGTAGCAGCAAGTTTTCCCTCAGTTTAAGAAACCAAGGTTATCGAACAGGAGAAGAGAGACAATGACGACTGAAGGTGTTGTGGAACCTGCACACACACAAACAAATACTTTGTTCCCAACTTGCGATGAGGTTGTCAATCTCACCGGTTTGCTTGAAACAAAGGTTATGAGTGTATCGAGTGGAAAACAATATAGTATGTGAGTAAAGTAAACAGTACGAGTAAAGTAAACAGGTGATAGCAATATGATGGAAATAGGACCGGGGTCCACAGTTCACTAGTGGTGTCTCTCCATAGATAAAATAACATATGCTGGGTAAACAAATTACAGTTGGGCAATTGATAGAATAAAGATAACGTGATATGTCAAGAAGATCACTATGAGATTAACAATGGGCATTACAACAAAATACATAGACCGCCATCCAACTGCATCTATGACTAATAATCCACTCCCTGGGATATCAATCCGAACACCCTAGAAGTAATAAGTTGCGAACAACAGATAATTGCATTAAGCAAAGTGTGTAATGTAAACAAAGCATATGCCCTTGAGCATATGAATGTTGTTTTCTCCCTAGTAGCAACAGCACATCTACCACCTTAGAGGTTTCTGTCACTCCCCCAGGTGAAATAGAGGCATGAACCCACTATCGAGCATAAATACCCCCTCTTGGAGTCACTAGCAACTACTCGGCCAAGATAGCTACTAACAACGGAGAGCATGCAAGATCATAAACAACATAGAGATAACAAAAGATATAATTCAGTACAGCAACTTAATCATAAACACCAATATTCATCGGATCCCAACAAACCAAACATGTAGAATTACATAACGGTGATCTCAATCGTGTATGGCAGCTCATGAGATCTAAACATGAAGCACATAGTGGAGAAGACAACCATCTAGCTACTGCTATGGACCCATAGTCCAAGGTAGACTACTCACTCATCGCTCCGGAGGCAAGCATGGCGATGAAGAAGACCTCCGGTGGCGATTCCCCTCTCCGGCAGGGTGCCGGGAAGAGCTTCTGGACCCTCCCGATCTTCGGGTCGACGGCGGCGGCGGATCGCGATGTGTTCTGGAAAACTGATCGGGGCCTTAGGTTTTTCTCGTCGGGGGGTCTTTATAGGCGAAGGGGCGATGTCAGAGGAGGGGCCAGGCGGCCACACACGGGGGTGGCGTGGGCCAGGGGCTAGCCGCGCCGCCCCTGTGTGTGGGCCCCTGGTGCCTCTCCTCCTACTCCTCTTTGGATCTCTGGAAGCTTCCGGGTAAAATAAGACTTCAGGAACTTGTTTCGTCCAATTCCGAGAATATTTCCTGTGTATCACTTCTGAAACACAAAAATAGCAGAAAACAGGAAACTGGCACTGTGGCACTTCGTTAATAGGTTAGTTCCGGAAAATGCATAAAAATGCCACTAAGTGTAACGAAACAATAGGCAAATGATGTAAAAACAAGCATGGAGCATCAAAAATTATAGATACGTTTGAGACGTATCACAGGTTTGAAGAAAGGTACATGGAAGCGACGACATTAGCAAGGTTAGCCTTCCGGCTTGGCCTGGGCAGGGTTATGGACGCCATCGTTATATTCAGGCCTCTTAGGCCCATTTGAATTCTTGTCCGTACTCGGATACTATTTTGCTTTATGTATGATTTGGATCTTTGTATGTATATTTGGATTCTTGACTCGTGGAGTCTTCATGGTTATTATATATTCTTTGTGGGTTCCATCGTGAACCTGTGTAACATTACTATCTTGATTCCACCCGCATAATGTGTATGTTGAGACATGCTTATTTTGCTTGGTGGTGCGTTTCTAAAGCGACATCGTGCGAATTGTGGTGTGAATGCTATAATTCGCAAGGTGCCGATTTTGGGGCGTCACACACATCACGATCCGCCTCCGTCGTTGACCCGAGATCGGGAGGGTCCAGAAGCTCTTCCCGGCACCCTGCTGGAGAGGGGAATCGCCACCGGAGGTCTTCTTCATCGCCATGCTTGCCTCTGGCGCGATGAGTGAGAAGTCTACCTTGGACTATGGGTCCATAGCAGTAGCTAGTTGGTTGTCTTATCCACCATGTGCTTCATGTTTAGATCTCGTGAGCTGCCTTACATGATCGAGATCACCGTTATGTAATTCTACATGTTGTGTTTGTTGGGATCCGATAAATATTGGTGTTATGATTGAGTTGATGTGCTGAATATTATCTTATGTTATCTCTATGTTGTTTATGATCTTGCATGCTCTCCGTTGTTAGTAGCTATCTTGGCCGAGTAGATATTAGTGACTCCAAGAGGGGGTATTTATGCTCGATAGTTGGGTTCATGCCTCTATTTAATCTGGGGGAGTGACAGAAACCTCTAAGGTTGTAGATGTGCTATTGCCACTAGGGAGAAAACAACATTCTTATTTCCAAGGACATATGCTTTGTTTACATTACACACTTTGCTTAATGCAGTTATCTGTTGTTCGCAACTTAATACTTGTGGGGTTCTCGGATTGATTCCCCGCGAGTGAATTATTAGTCATAGATGCAGTTGGATGGCGGTCTATGTATTTTATTGTAATGCCCAGAGTAAATCTCATAGTGATCCTCTCGACATATGCACGTTATCTTTATTCTATCAATTGTCCAACTGTAATTTATTTACCCAGCATGTGTTATTTTATCTTATGGAGAGACGCCACTAGTGAACTCTGGACCCTGGTCCTATTTCCTTTATATTGCTATCACATGTTTACTTTACTCGCACTATTTACTTTACTCGCATACTACTATTGCTTTCCACTCGATACGCTTATTCCTTTGTTTACAACAAACCAGTGAGATTGACAACCTCATCGTAAATTGGGAGCAAAGTATTTGGTTGTGTTGTGTGCAGGTTCCACGTTGCTACTAGTTGAAGACGCGCTAACACGTTATCGTTAACGGCGCCCTTGTTGGAGTGCCACTAGGCTAGCAAGCATCACCTTCTGGAGTTTGGCTTTTTCCTACTAGACGATTAAACATTGGTTTATTACTGAGGGAAAACTGCTGCTTTACTCATCATATCTTCCTCTTAGGGTTCCCAACTGGACGGTGATTCACATCAACCGTACCGCAACAAGCAGGAACTCACGAGTTTGCCAGTAGGCCATCGCCCAATCAGGCTCAAGTGGGTCTTCAAGTTGAAGAAGAACACCGCTGGTGACATCATCAAGCACAAGGATCGCCTTGTTGCAAAGGGATATGTCCAGTGCGCCAGTGTTGACTTCGACGAAGTGTTTGTCCCGGTTGCTCGACTCGACTCTGTGGGCGTGCTCATCGTGATTGTTGCGCAGAAGTGTTGGGAAGTGCACCACATGGATGTCAAATCGGCATTCCTTAATGGTGATCTTCAGAAGGAGGTGTACGTAGCTCAACCACCTGGTTTTGTCCAGGAGGGACAAGAAAGCAAGGTGTTGCGGCTACGCAAGGCACTCTACGGACTGCGACAGGCCCCGAGGGCATGGAATACCAAGCTGGACAACACACTGTTGTCGCTTGGGTTTCAGAGGAGCCCGTAGGAACACGCCATCTACGCCCGCGGCATTGGCGACGTGCGGTTACTTCTTGGCGTCTACGTTGACGACTTGATCGTGACGGGAGCAAGCACGCAGGAAATCTCCAAATTCAAGAAGGAGATGAAGGAGTCGTTCAAGATGAGCGACTTGGGACTTCTCAGCTACTACCTCGGCATCGAGGGGAAGCAGTCCGCTGGCGAGATAACACTCGGTCAGGCGGCGTATGCTGGCAAGCTGCTCAACAAGGCCGGCATGGGCGACTGCAACCCAGTGCACGTCCTTATGGAGCCTAGATTCAAGCTGAGCAAGGAAAGCTCTAACCCACCGGTGGATACAACATTCTGCAACAGCATTGTCGAGAGCCTAAGGTACCTTGTGCATACTCGGCCCGACATTTCTTTCGTCGTTGGCTACATTATCCGATTCATGGAGAAGCCTACGACAGGGCACATGGCTACTGTCAAGCATTTGTTGTGGTACGTTGCTGGTATGCGCAACTATGGTTGCCGCTACATGAAGGATGAGGACCGCGGCAAGATGATCGGCTACAGCGACTCTGACATGTCGGGTGACGTCGACGACCGAAAGAGCACCTTAGGTGTTTTATTCTTGCTCGGTCGCAACCCTGTGACTTGGCAGTCACAAAAGCAGAAGGTGGTCGCACTTTCATCGTGCGAGGCGGAGTACATTGCCGCCACGACAGCGGCTTGCCAAGGAGTTTGGCTTGGCCGGCTTCTTGGCGACCTCCTCGGCAAGAAGGATGATATCGCGACAATCTTTGTGGACAACAAGTCCGCAATTCAGTTGTGCAAAAACCCGGTCTTCCATGATCGGAGCAAGCATATCGAGACACGCTTCCATTTTAGGGAGTGTGTTGACGTCGAGTACATTGGTACTGAAGACCAGCTCGCGGACATTCTGACTAAGGCACTTGGTCGCATTCAGTTCCAAAGTGCGAGAGAGAATCGGCGTCGTCAACATCAATAGCAACTAAATTAGGGAGAGAATTGTTGTTTAATTTATGTTGCTTAGTCATAAGAATGCACCAGTACGTGCATGTGATAGTAGAGGAGTACTACACTAGTAGAAAAAAGGGCTTTCGTTTGGAGTTGCCCGGAGCTTTAGCACCGGTTGTATTACGAACCCAGACTAAAGGGTGCATTAGCACCGGTTTATAAGGCCAGGGCATTAGCACCGGTTCGTAAGAGACCTTTAGCACCGGTTTGGGCCACAAACCGGTACTAAAGGGGTTGCATGCAGGCGCTAACCCTTTAGCACCGGTTTGTGGCTCAAACCGGTGCTAAAGGTCCCCCCTTTTGCACCGGTTCGTGGCTCAAACCGGTGCTAAAAGGTAGTGACCTT
Source organism: Dactylis glomerata (assembly GCA_007115705.1). Taxonomy (NCBI): domain Eukaryota; kingdom Viridiplantae; phylum Streptophyta; class Magnoliopsida; order Poales; family Poaceae; genus Dactylis; species Dactylis glomerata. The sequence continues at coordinate 9,533 of QXEO01000714.1, forward strand.
TAGCACCGGTTCGTGGCACGAACCGGTGCAAAAGGGGTACCTTTAGCACCGGTTCAAGCCACGAACCGGTGCTAAAGGGTTGACACCTTTTTTTTTTCCTTTCATGCCTATCCCCGCGCAGAAAAAACGTCTAAAAAAATAAATGAAAATGATAAAACCTTCAAATTTCAAAATCCTTTGACATGCATGTACCTCACGCAACCAACTTTTATGGAAAATTTGAAATTTTTAATTTTGATATTTTTTGCAAAAAAAGGTTGTTCCAAATTAAATCGGCAATAACTTTTGCATACAGACTCGAAAAAACATATAATATATGAAAAACTATCTCCGGAAAAAGTTACATCCGATTTCAACAGCCATAGACCGTTCGCACAAATTCTTGTTTCTCAAAATTCCAAAGGGAAATATAAATGCATGAAAATTTTAGATTTTGTCAAAAAAATAAAAAATTGATTTTTTGAATTTCTTTTATTATTTCTTCTACTTTTTAGTTATTTTGAAGTTTTTATATTATTTTGGATTTTTTAAGTTTTTAAGTTTTTTGATTTTTTTTGAATATTTTAAGTTTTAAAATTAATAATTAAATTATGCACAATGATTATTTGGAAATCATTGATGCTTATTAATAAGTAATCATTGTTGCTTATTTTTAAAATTATTTGGAATTCAAAAAAGTAAAATCATATGTTATCAAAGTGTATGGGTTAATATAATTTATAGCATAGTATTATCAAGAAGTCGCGAGCGCAGTCTTGGAAGCTAGTAGGGAAAGAATGGAGAAGTTAAGCGTGCTAAGAGTGGAGCAGTGTGAGGATGGGTGACCGACCGGGAATTGGGACCACGAGTATATACTTTGACCTGAGAATAAGAGTGATTAGAGAGAATAGGGGTGATTAGAGAAGATTAGGGTGGAAACTGTCAAACAATTCAAATATCCAAAAATTGAGAAATACCAAAAAATAAATTTAATTTTTTTTCAAAATTTATACCAGAAATTCGTCTGGACCTTTAGCACCGGTTCGTGTCTCAAACCGGTACTAAAGGGTCCTCCAGCCGCATGCGCCACGTGGAACCCCTTTAGCACCGGTTCATAATACAACCGGTGCTAAAGGATAGGGCTTTAGTGCCGGATGCTTTGCACCGGTTGCAAAACCGGTGCAAATGGAGGTTGCAAACCGGTGCTAATACCTCTTTTTCTACTAGTGCTAGTAGTTTGCTTGTAGTGTGAACTCGAAGACCAGGAGCAGCGCCATGGCCAACCAGAACATGCAAAGCTGCAAGATAAACGTGAAATGCGGTAGGGATAGAGCGGCTCGACATTTTTGGCTAGCACTAGTCAAAGGTTCACATGTACGTGAGCTCACTAGTAGTATAAACTAGGTGATTCCCCGCGCGTTGCGGCGGAACATAAAGATATACTTTGTTATGAAGTACTTTGCTAGCATCAACAATAAACTGTAGTTTCTATAGATAGTAGCTTGGTGAATTCATGGAAATTTCGTGTGAATGGCAACGGTGTAAATTATGGCTTTACCCAAGAATAGAAAATCTTGTCATTATTAGAAGAAATATAAAAAAAGATGATACTGTTTTTTTAATTCTACTTGTAAAAGGACATCAAATGATACCATCTAATAAATAAACTTTGAATTTAATAATTACCAATCAAAATGAACTTCCATGAAAAAATATTTAGGTATGTAGTTATTGATATTTAACCTCGATTTTCTTAAGTGAATACAACCAGATTATTAAGAAATAAGAAGTAAATAATCAGAGTCAAACAATATGGTAATACATGAAACATTATATTGAAGGACGGAATGGCTTGTACCAAACAAACAGAAGATCACATGCACATGTTTTTTACGTAAGTACCACGTTGCAAAATTCATTAACTTGCCTGCAAATGATGAACAAAATCAACACTCAATAGATTGAAATTACCACACGTTCCTATTGACTTATATGTAGAATATAGACATCTTTATCAAAACAAATGTAGAATAGAGACATGAAAATAATGTAGCTTTCTATCTGGATGAATAGGCAGCCTACTGGGCACACAAGGAGTGAAGCTAATTTACATGACAAATAATATGTGTTGAGAGAGAGGGGCCTAACGGTGATGGTCGCGGACATGCTCAGCGGCGATGGGTGTGGCATCGTGTGCACCTTGCTTCAGAGCACTGCTCTTGCCGTCATGCTCTGGGATGTCTGGAAGAGGCAGACACGCATATATGTGACCTCTCCCGCTCCTCCGACCTGGACGTCCTTTTCCACCTTGAAAAGTTCATGCAGACAGTTCATCCCTCGTTTGCCTAAAAAAATGCGTGTGAGAGAGGAAGGGACACAAGCATTAGTGTTGAATGGTATACATATATCAAACGCTACTATGTAATGATCCCTTTCAAGTTGCAGTAGGATATATATATATAGTACCCATTTCGGTGTGTGGCGACGCCAACTTTATTACTGCAGGATTGCTTGAAATGGTGGTAAACTCGTAGTGGAAGGGCAATGGACCCCTCAATGAAGGGAGATGAAGGGATGAGAAACCGACGTGACTGTTGAGTTCTTGCGTACATATCTAGATGTGGGCTCAGCTAGAGATAAATTGAATAGCCTAAATACATGACTTAGAGGAGTTTGTAAGATGGTTAGATGATGATCTAATGGCTAGAAATAATATAGATGATGTGGCTCATTGTGGGAAGAGCTTGCAAACATTAAATAAAGATAATGGGGATCAACTTTATAGATACTAGATGGTACCCCGCGCGTTGCGGCGAGAGTTATAGCATGCGATTTGATATATTATTTGATTCGAACAAATTATCATCAAAATTAAATGAGACTTAACATGTAACATTAACTGATGATGTGATTGCACATACAATATCTTCACAACAAATTAGAGCAAAAATGTATAGAGCTGTTCACAAAAACATGGACTGACAATCTCGTAGCAGCGGTAGAAATCTATGAATCTCATCTCATATAAAGCTACATCATCTTGACGTTCTAAACAGAAATATTAGTTTCCATAATAGATACTCCATTATATTTGTTGAGAATATCCTCAATCACTTGCTATTTAAGCATTGATGGCTACAAAGCCTTTCAATCTGATTTTGCTTCAATTTCTTCACCGACTCTTGGTGTCACCTGCAAAGTATCATTGTTGTAAATAAGGAGGAAGACTGAGCCATACGAAAGTAGGAGTAATAGTATTTTAGTAGTACACCACACTTTAGCCTTGAATGACATCAGCTGGTCATGTACTCAAACATCTTAAGATGATTATCTGAGAAAAGAGAAAGGAACACTTCTTAAACTGAAGGTGACTCTAGTAACATGATTATTTATGTGTGACATGATTATGAAATTACCAACGAAACTGGAAAATAAGTAAGATAAACTCTTAAATTAATAGTAAAGATGGAAATCTATTAACTGTCTCGAATGCCTTAAAATGATTATATGAAAAAAGGAACACATCTTCATATATAAACATTTACATTAATTTCTCTAGCAATCAAATAATTTTTCCTGTGCATATCTGATTGAAGTGCTGCATTATGTACCATCAAAACTTAATTGTGTGCAGAAGAGAGTTTACCCAGTTTTGCAAGTTATATTTTGGCAAATACTTAGCGTGCATGCCAGCAAGGCTATGATCCTGAAAAATCAAAACAAAACGTCATGCCTCATTTAGTAATCTATCAAATGCTTATGTGACGGTGAAGCTACAATAATTTTATCTGAAAGCAAAGCAGGAACGAATTGTATCACAAAAGCAACTGACAGAAGGAGAATTAGCTACCTCAAGCAGCATTTGTACGAATTGCATGTATTTACTCAAAGCCTGTCAAGATACAGATCTGTAGGAGCAACTGATAGATGGAGAATTAGCTACCTCAAGTCAAAATCAGATCAGCAGCATTTGTACGAATCACATGTATTTACTCAAAGCCTGTCAACATACAGATCTGTAGGGGCATTCGTTAATATAGTCAAGCTAATATTCAGATTTGGATGCATATATTCACTCAAGCCAATAGGAATCCGATTTTTTGCTAGATGCAAAAGGACGTACCGAATCATCTATGAATATACTCTTGAGAGGCATGGGAAAAATAATCAAGAGCTCAGCAGGATATTGTAGTGGTAAATTAAGCAGCAATATTAGAGGAGGAATTGGATTGTGAGACGGGGTTATCTGGACTTACTTGAAATCGTGTGGGATTGAAAAGGGCCGTCGGCGGTGAGAGCTCCAGATCTGTCCAACGAACACAGTCTAAGGAGTTACTGAGTTTGTAGGACATAGACATGATGATATAGCCTCTTCGAACGATGAACAAATAGAATAGAATTGAAATCCAATCAAATTCTGGGGGCTTGAGACTGAGAAATACGTATAATCCATTGAAAGTCCAATCAAATGAAGGGCGAACCAAAACGACAATCAAAATTCACCAGACAGCCCATGTGTGGGCGTCTCGTCCAGCCCACAGGACGCTCAGCCCACGTACCAAAATAGTGCCCAGCCTGTGTTAATAAAATGCTAGGGAGGAAGTGTAACGACCCGGAAAAATTCCCCTTATTAGAATTGTTTGTTCTTTTTCTTTTTCGCGTCATCGTGACGTTGTGCATCATCAAGCATTGTCACCTTGCATGTTTTGTCAAATAAGAATTTTCCCTTTAAAAATAGTTTCATAATTTGTCTTGTATGGTTGTATAATAACCGCCCCCTTCTATTTTTTTTATTTTAAGTTGAGCTCAAAGCTACAATCGTTAAAATGTTTTTGGTTTTCTGGAAATCTTGTTTCAAATAAATATAAGATTTCGAAATTCAAATTATTTTAAATCTCGTTTCAAATCGTTCCAACTACTCTCTATCTATCATCATTCTTTAATCTTTGCAAATTCCAGAAAATTTCGGAGAGAGCCCAGCCTCCCTTCTAGCTTTGGTTCTTCCTTTACAGCCCACCGGATTCCTTCTTTCTAACCTCCTCTTCCTTCCGACCCAAGGCCCATCTACCTCTCCGACCCCTCCTCCTATCGCTCTCGTCTTCGTACGGCAGCAAATCCATGGCGCCACGTACTCTACCTGATGGATGGGACGGCCGATGAGACGCCTCCTGGTTCTATAAAAGAGAAGAACCTCTCCTCCTGCAACCCTAGCCCTAGCTGTCCCCGTCCTTTCCCCTACAGCGCCGCCGCCTCTCTATTCCTTCCTTCTTTCTCTCTCACTTGCAAGCGGCTGTGTACCGCTCGTGTCCTCTCTCTGTTTCGCTACCAGCAAGCCGGCGTTTTGGTTCCCTGGTTCGTCTTCAGCCGCGCTGCACGGAGCTCCCCTGCAAGCAACAACCTGAGCGCCCGGCCTCCTCCTCTTATCTCCGTGAGCGTGGGCAACCACGACGCCAGCAAGATGATGCCAGACGCCTCTGCGTTCGTCCTCAAGACGCCATGCTCCGCTTCATCTGATGCCAAGCACGCCGGCCGCTGCCCCGACGTGGTGCTCGGCTCCCTCCCCGCGCGACGTCCGCCTCACGCCCGGGCTCTCCCAACGCCAAGCTCGACGTCCGATCGTCTCCGTCTTCTTCCAGGACACTCAACGTCCGCTTCCGCTGCGCACCGAAGTCCTCGTCTTGTTCCACCAAGTCCAAGGCTGCAGCTTTGTCTGCTCCAAATTCTGCACCTTAGTATTCAGATCACCAACGGAGCGCGCCTCCTGTGCCCAGGGCCTCATCCCCGACACCTCCCCCGAGACCTTCTTGGACGCCCTCATCCTCGACGCTGCTGGCAGCCCCAACACCGGTCGCCTGTCTGCCCGTATGAACACCGCTCGCGTCCAGTTTTCAGTTTCGTCAGATAAAACTTCTGCCTATACTAATTTAAAGTACCGCATCCTATTCTCTTCAGATCTGTTCCAGTACCACAGTGGCCAAAGTCCTTTGACTTGTTTCAGCAGAACCGAGTTCGAATCCTACCCGGACTGGCAGGTGTGGCCGCCTGTCAGTCCTACCGGCGACCCTGCAGCTTCAGCGACCAGTCAGCCACTCTCTGGTCCCGCGGTCAGCCTCTCCGGTTAGCTTCCTCTGGGTGAGAAAAGTTCCCGGTTCTATTTCTGTTTTCTGAAAAATGGCAGAATTTGTTTCAATCTTGCAAAATTAATATCTTTGGATCCATAACTCGGAATACAAAGTATTTTATATGAAAGTTTATCAGAAAAATGTGAGTAATCTGAATATGCCATCCATAAACCTGTTTGCATCTTGCATCCTGTAGTGACGTGGTAAGTTGCATCTCACTTAATAAACAACATATGAAGTAATTGGGAAGTACCATATATGGTTTTCCCTCTTCATTTAATTTTGTGTAGATAACCTATGCCTTGTCTTTGCCATGCTAATCAACATCTAAATTTGCCGAGTAGTAAAATAACTTGAACCATATATGTGTGTGTCGGGATTTGGATTCCGCTTAAATTTGATAAGTTGCATTGCATCATAATTGCCATGTCATGCATACATGCTCCTCATGATCATGCCGATTCTTTTACCGTAGTAGTAAGTGTTGCATCCGTTGTTTGTTGTAGTATTTTGCTTCTTACCGGATAGGACGCTTCGTGGTGATGTGAGCAACGACAAGTTCTTCGGGTGTTCTTCAACCACCTTTTCAGGCGAGCCCTTTTCTCTCTACCCATTTACACTTTTGCTCTCGCTAGCTCTATATTCTAGCCTTGTGTCGCGATGCTTTGTTCGAGTCACGTGTCCTATCCACCTGTTTATCTAAAGCAAAGCCATAGAACCTTCCATACATCCTATTACTCGTGTGCTTGTGGTTCGAGTTGGCCTTGCGAGTCGTAGGCATCTTCGGGTTGTTGGAGTTGTTTTATCTTATTGGGTTGGGAAAGTTATCAGATGCTCTACTTTATGGATATATGTTGTTGGAGATACTCATGGCTTACTTTAATGTTATTACTTAAAATTGAATTAAGCAGAGGCATCGGTGAGTTATTTTGCCAGTTTTACGATGGCTCACTTGTGTCCCCTAGGACCCCGAGATCGCATGAGCTGTTCTGAGACTGAGCGCTCTAACCAAGCGTGGGTACGTTTACGGGCCTCCCCTCAATCACTGCCGGAATCTACAGACTTGTCCAGTGGCCACAACTAGTTTGCGGTGTTTCCATTTGGCTCTTGTCGGGCGTGCAGCTCTTGTTTCTTATGGTCCGACTTTACTTTGGGGGAAGCCGTGTGTGCCTTGTAACCCCTTGTTTCTGCACATCCGTATAGGTGGGATGCGGTTAAGCGAGTTCCGAAAGAGTGAGGTCACTGGTCATCTTCCATGAGGAGCTCCGATCCAGTGTGCATCTCCTAGGATCCGACTTAACCGTAGGCTCAAACAGCTAGGTCCGTCTCGGAGATTCGGCCGGACTCTCGATACGGGTTCAACTTAGTTAGGTGGCTTCCTGGACTTGTTTGTAGTGAAGGAGAGTGCGAGTCGTGACTATCCTGATGGCGCACCCGTTTTTATTAAGGGTGTGAGATTTGCCGGAAGGATTGATCGAACGTTTGGGTACATTTGGGCACCCCTGCAGGGTTAAATCTTTTCGAAAAGCCGTGTCCGCGGTTATGGACGACTTGGAGCTGTACTACTCGATCATAGAACAACTTGCACCTGCTATTTCAATACTAATAAACTTGTGTAGTAAGCTAGCACAACTACAATAATAAACCTGCAATAAAACTTGGTAACCGTGTGAGTGCCTTTGATACTTGCTTCTTCGTTTGGTCACGAGGAGGTGATTCATCGGCTGGGTTATGTTTGGTGTTAGTATCTAGTTGGTTCTTTTATGCGTTCTCTTATCTTATTCTATTTAGATGAAAGTTGTAGTGTGTCTCTATAGTTTAGTTCTTTTGTTGCCGCTAAGTCCACCATATAGCCTGTAGGCGAGCACAGCTGAATTCCAGTCTTGCGAGTACGTGCCTCGGTACTCACCCTCGTTTTTCTTCTTTTTCCTTTCTCTTTCTCCCTCCTTTTTCGGCAACCGATAGCCCGATCTTCACAGGTATGGGAGCGACGACGTTAGCAAGGTTACCCTTCCGGCTTGGCCTGGGCAGGGTTGGATGCCGTCGTTTATCTTCAGGCCTCTTAGGCCCATTTGTATTCTTGTCCGTACTCGGATGCTATTTGCTTTATGTAAGATTTGGATCTTTGTATGTATATTTGGATATTTTGACTCGTTGGAGTGTTCATGGTTATTATATATTCTTTTGTGGGTTCCATCGTGAACTTGTGTAACTGTTGCTACTCGATTCCACCCGCATCACGTGCACGCTCCAACGTGCACGAGGCGCTTGGTGGTGCGTTTCCAAAGCGACACCGTGTAGATTGTGGCTTGATCGCTATAATCTGCAAGGTGCCGATTTTGGGGCGTCACAAGTTGGTATCAGAGCCACAGGTTTTGTCGATACCCACGGGTCCAGTCTGCCTGTAGGATAACCTTGCCAACAGACGTTGTGGAGTCTAGTGTCAAAACTATTTTTGTTAAAAATGCGTTGGATAGTTCTCAATAGGTCTGTATTTTTCTCCTTACCTTTATGCTTCTCTCCTCTTACCTTTGCGAGTTTTGAGTCTTCTCCCTTATCGACTTCTTTGAGTTTTAGGTTTTCACGTGGGTGGACGATCTCTTGCCTTTCTCCTAATAGGATTGTTCTTCGGAAGTTCATCGTCGTCAACACAAGCAAGAATCACTTGTTGGTGGTGTCGGGAAGAAACCTCTTGTTAGTGGTGTCGCGGAGTTCAACATGGCGCAAGAAGATCCGATAGTTTACCCAACTTCTCTCCCCCGCCTTATCGTGGATCTCGGGGCGAGATCCCTTGTTAGTGGTGTCGATTGTAACGACCCGGAAAAATTCCCCTTATTAGAATTGTTTGTTCTTTTTCTTTTTCGCGTCATCGTGACGTTGTGCATCATCAAGCATTGTCACCTTGCATGTTTTGTCAAATAAGAATTTTCCCTTTAAAAATAGTTTCATAATTTGTCTTGTATGGTTGTATAATAACCGCCCCCTTCTATTTTTTTATTTTAAGTTGAGCTCAAAGCTACAATCGTTAAAATGTTTTTGGTTTTCTGGAAATCTTGTTTCAAATAAATATAAGATTTCGAAATTCAAATTATTTTAAATCTCGTTTCAAATCGTTCCAACTACTCTCTATCTATCATCATTCTTTAATCTTTGCAAATTCCAAAAAATTTCGGAGAGAGCCCAGCCTCCCTTCTAGCTTTGGTTCTTCCTTTACAGCCCACCGGATTCCTTCTTTCTAACCTCCTCTTCCTTCCGACCCAAGGCCCATCTACCTCTCCGACCCCTCCTCCTGTCGCTCTCGTCTTCGTACGGCAGCAAATCCATGGCGCCACGTACTCTACCTGATGGATGGGACGGCTGATGAGACGCCTCCTGGTATCATAAAAGAGAAGAACCTCTCCTCCTGCAACCCTAGCCCTAGCTGTCCCCTTCCTTTCCCCTATAGCGCCGCCGCCTCTCTATTCCTTCCTTCTTTCTCTCTCACTTGCAAGCGGCTGTGTACCGCTCGTGTCCTCTCTCTGTTTCGCTACCAGCAAGCCGACGTTTTGGTTCCCTGGTTCGTCTTCAGCCGCGCTGCACGGAGCTCCCCTGCAAGCAACAACGTGAGCGCCCGGCCTCCTCCTCTTATCTCCGTGAGCGTGGGCAACCACGACGCCAGCAAGCTGACGCCAGACGCCTCTCCGTTCGTCCTCAAGACGCCATGCTCCGCTTCATCTGATGCCAAGCACGCCGGCCGCTGCCCCGACGTGGTGCTCGGCTCCCTCCCCGCGCGACGTCCGCCTCACGCCCGGGCTCTCCCAACGCCAAGCTCGACGTCCGATCGTCTCCGTCTTCTTCCAGGACACTCAACGTCCGCTTCCGCTGCGCACCGAAGTCCTCGTCTTGTTCCACCAAGTCCAAGGCTGCAGCTTTGTCTGCTCCAAATTCTGCACCTTAGTATTCAGATCACCAACGGAGCGCGCCTCCTGTGCCCAGGGCCTCATCCCCGACACCTCCCCCGAGACCTTCTTGGACGCCCTCATCCTCGACGCTGCTGGCAGCCCCAACACCGGTCGCCTGTCTGCCCGTATGAACACCGCTCGCGTCCAGTTTTCAGTTTCGTCAGATAAAACTTCTGCCTATACTAATTTAAAGTACCGCATCCTATTCTCTTCAGATCTGTTCCAGTACCACAGTGGCCAAAGTCCTTTGACTCGTTTCAGCAGAACCGAGTTCGAATCCTACCCGTGGCATTTTTGCCCAACCTTTTTTTTGCTCATTTTCTTTCCCGAACTGGCAGGTGTGGCCGCCTGTCAGTCCTACCGGCGACCCTGCAGCTTCAGCGACCAGTCAGCCACTCTCTGGTCCCGCGGTCAGCCTCTCCGGTTAGCTTCCTCTGGGTGAGAAAAGTTCCCGGTTCTATTTCTGTTTTCTGAAAAATGGCAGAATTTGTTTCAATCTTGCAAAATTAATATCTTTGGATCCATAACTCGGAATACAAAGTATTTTATATGAAAGTTTATCAGAAAAATGTGAGTAATCTGAATATGCCATCCATAAACCTGTTTGCATCTTGCATCCTGTAGTGACGTGTGCTACTCGTGTGATGGCGCCAGAAAAGACTGTGGCGTTTAGTTGACGTGGGAGCAGTAAGTCCTTGTGCGTGGTGATGACCAGCCCGTTGGGAACCCCAAGAGGAAGGTATGATGAGTGTAGCGGCTAGTTTTCCCTCAGTTAAGAAACCAAGGTTTATCGATCAGGAGAAGAGAGACGATGACGACTGAAGGTGTTTGTGGAACCTGCACACACACAAACAAATACTTTGTCCCCAACTTGCGATGAGGTTGTCAATCTCACCGGTTTGCTTGAAACAAAGGTTATGAGTGTATCGAGTGGAAAACAGTAGTAATATGCGAGTAAAGTAAACAGTGCGGGAAAAGTAAACAGGTGATTGCAATATGATTAAAATAGGACCGGGGTCCACAGTTCACTAGTGGTGTCTCTCCATAGATAAAATAACATGCTGGGTAAACAAATTACAGTTGGGCAATTGATAGAATAAAGATAACGTGATATGTCAAGAAGATCACTATGAGATTTACTCTGGGCATTACAACAAAATACATAGACCGCCATCCAACTGCATCTATGACTAATAATCCACCCCCGGGGATATCATCCGAACACCCTAGAAGTATTAAGTTGCGAACAACAGATAATTGCATTAAGCAAAGTGTGTAATGTAAACAAAGCATATGCCCTTGAGCATATGAATGTTGTTTTCTCCCTAGTAGCAACAGCACATCTACCACCTTAGAGGTTTCTGTCACTCCCCCAGGTGAAATAGAGACATGAACCCACTATCGAGCATAAATACCCCCTCTTGGAGTCACTAGCAACTACTCGGCTAAGATAGCTACTAACAACGGAGAGCATGCAAGATCATAAACAACATAGAGATAACAAAAGATATAATTCAGTACAGCAACTTAATCATAAACACCAATATTCATCGGATCCCAACAAACCAACATCATAGAATTACATAACGGTGATCTCAATCATGTAGGGCAGCTCATGAGATCTAAACATGAAGCACATGGTGGAGAAGACAACCATCTAGCTACTGCTATGGACCCATAGTCCAAGGTAGACTACTCACTCATCGCTCCGGAGGCAAGCATGGCGATGAAGAAGACCTCCGGTGGCGATTCCCCTCTCCGGCAGGGTGCCGGGAAGAGCTTCTGGACCCTCCCGATCTTCGGGTCGACGGCGGCGGCGGATCGCGATGTATTATGGAAAACTGATCGGGCCCTTAGGTTTTTCTCGTCAGGGGGTATATATAGGCGAAGGAACGATGTCAGAGGAGGGACCACGCCCCCTCACACGGGGCTGGCGCGGCCAGGGGGTGGCCGCGCCGCCCCTGTGTCTGGGGCCCACATGGCCCCACTCCGTCAGGTCTTCGGATGTCTGGAAGCTTCCCCGTGAAATATGACTTCAGGAACTTGTTTCGTCCAATTCCGAGAATATTTCCTGTGTATCACTTCTGAAACACAAAAACAGCAGAAAACAGGAAACTGGCACTGTGGCACTTCGTTAATAGGTTAGTTCCGGAAAATGTATAAAAATGCCACTAAGTGTAACGAAACAATATACAAATGGTGTAAAAACAAGCATGGAGCATCAAAAATTATAGATACGTTTGAGAAGTATCAAGCATCCCCAAGCTTAACTCCTGCTCGTCCTCGAGTAGGTAAGTGATAACAAAGAATAATTTTTGAGGTGACATGCACCTACACAATCTTGATCATATATGTAAGCATTGGTGAGCTGGGATCAATAGAACTTAAAACATGGGCATGAAAGATATAATCATGACAATAAGAACTTAGCAACCATGTTGTAAACATGCAAATGAACACAAACAAAAGATCATGATAATGAAACAATGAAAGTCAAACGTGTGTTCAAATCATAAGGAAAAACATACAAATGGTTTTCAGCTTGTCCTTCAAAGAGAGCAAAACATAAATGCATAGGACACCTCAAAGTTTAAGAGGGCGACTAGATACAAATAATTTAAGAACAAGTGAAACCAACAATATGAGTCAATCAATGAACTTTGGGACAATGCATATCACACTAAGAATGACAACTATGCTCTCTTAATGGTGCATAAAGAAAGAAGGTGGTGACTCAACATAAAAGTAAAAGAAAGGCCCTTCGCAGAGGGAAGCAGTGATTGCAAGTTTTATAACCTTCAAAAATTATGGTACTTACCGGCTTTGAGCTCTCATTGCCCCCATCATAAGCATCTTGAATGGTTAAAGTTAATGCGAGAACAATTATGATGCATATGCTTGACAAATCATAAGTTGAAAACCTCGTGTCCCGTGAATACGAGTACCCAAACCATGCTAATTTACTTAGAGTCCCAAGCAAGGCTCTTGTCATTGTAAGTATATGCATATCATTGAGAACCGCCAATGGGGTACCTCCGTGCCCGATGACATGGAACAAGCCCACACCAAAATGACAGGACAAGCAGACAATGAACACCTCGACATCTCTTTTATTTGCTATATTGTTTAGCTTTTTATTGTGAGATGCGTCGTCGAATGTTCACCATGGGTATGCTGCAAATTTCCACCATGAATTATGCATGGCTTAGATTGGCGGCCCGGCGTTTCCCTAACACATATAAAAACTCCATGATCCTCACAAGATTCCCAATTCATTTCACACAGCGGGCATCCATAAACAAAAGATCACGATATCAACTCAAAAAGAAGTGCAATGTTGAAAGCTTGCCCCATGACAGCATGGCTGGGCTAGAATCCAACTTACAACTTGCAAGCATAACAACTCAACATAAGAGACCACAATGTCAAATTTTTAAGAACAGGAAAAAGTAAAGTGTGCCTTCCGGTTCGTGAGAGCTTTACTGACCGAATTTCGCATAACACTGGTAAGAGTTTAATTTGAAGAGAATATAAAAGCGAGTCAAATTTACTTGGAATTGCAAATTGCTAGTAGGTTTGTATGGTGGACACTTTGGAAAACTTTGGCTTTTAGGAGTTGGATGCATGAGTAGAGCTCATACTCAGTACAAGGCGAGGGCTAGCAAAAGACTGGGAGCGACCAACTAAGAGAGCAATAATGGCCATAATCATGCAAAGCGACAAAGCGACATTAAAAGAAGCATACGATGGCATCAAAAGTCAAAAACTAAATGATCATGAAGGCTATTGGCGACTTTGTAAGAGTCTAACATGTGTGAGCATGCGCCAAGTCAACCCAAATAAAGCATCAAGGAGAAAACCAAAATAATGCTTCCATACAATAAAAACAACGCATGATTTTTCAAAGGCTCATTAAGCAATCTCAGTTATTTGAGACAAGTCATGCTACAGCAAAACCACTAAGCATACTATCAAAAAGACATCAAGCATGACATGAAAAAGCCTAAGCCGCAGTCTACACAAGCTCCTTCTTGTACCACTATTTTGCACAAAGCTTTTTCTCTTTTCCAACACCATTTGAAATTTTTATAAACACCTCTTTTGATGAAAACCAATGAAGACCAGAGGCAAAAATACACCTTGATGAAAAGATATGACAAGATCTGAACGCAAATCAAGGCGAAAACGAAAACCAAAAGCAGTAGCAGAAAAAGTAGAACACTCGATTTTTAATAAGAGTGAAAACTAGAGCGTTCTTTGCAAATGAAAACGAGTACATCTCCTCCAAAGGGAAATTTGTTGGGGTCCAACCATTTATTGCAGCAAACAAACAAACTAAACCAACTAAGAAAACTAAAACAACTGACGCTCCAAGCAAAACACATAGTGCATGAAGCAATAAAAATATAGTGTTTTGAAAGGTGACCTGATTTTTGCCGATGAAGAAGGGGTGCCTCGGGGGCATCCCCAAGCTTTGACGCTTGTACTTCTTGGATATTTCTTGGGGTGATGCATGGGCATCCCCAAGCTTGAGCTTTTGTCCATTCTTCAACTCATCTCATCATTCTCCAATCCCTACACTTGAAAACTTCCTTCATACAAAACTAAACACAATTCTATTAGCAACATTAGTGTAAGCATAAAATATATTCAACCTCTTTTAGCTTCAGGTTTCAACCCAAAACCACCACATATAAAGTATATACTACTGTAGCAACTTCCACAAGAGTTCCATGATAAAAAAGAACTCAAAAGAAAGCGATAAAGTGGCAAAAACAAATATTGGCAGAAATCTGTCAAAACTGGACAGCTGACAAAGGACGAATTTTTGAGGGATTTTCCGTTGCTCAAATCAAAAAGTGTTCAACTAAAAAAAGTTTGGATATAACCTGGGGCATATGCACAAGAAATCGCAGGTCCAAAAGATATACAGAGAATTTTCACGAATTTTTACGGTGCAGCACCGAAAACAGTTTCAGGACAGCAATATCCCCAAATCTTTACCTCACTCAAATTAGAGGCTTCTCTTGGCACAAAAACGAAATAAACAAGATAAGGAGCGGTCATTACAGTAGTAATGACTTCCAAGACTCAAATAAAAGAAAAAGTACTGAAAGAAAACATTGGGTTATCTCCCAAGAGTGCTTTTCTTTAACGCCTTTGAGCTAGGCGCAGAAAAGTGCGAATCAAGTAATATCAGATGAAGCATTAAGATCAACAGAAGAGGTCTTATCAATAAGGCATTGTATTTCATCCACATAAGTTTTTGAAGACCCTTTGTGATCATGCTTTGGTACACTATTCTCATCAAAAAGATTTTCAGGACAAATCCAGGCAAAATTGTTTTCGAAAGCATCATTCAATCCCAAAAGCTTGCAAGGTATAGGTATTTCGGTTACCTCATCATGAGTATCAATAACCTTTATAGGTGAACCGAGTTTATTAAAACGTTTAAGAACTTTCCTAGCTTCAACAACGACATCCTTAAATTCTAGGCGCAAAGTTTCCAAGATAAAAGCTTTCTTTTCGGGATCCTTAATTTCATGAAGCTTAAGGAACATATATTGCATAAAAGGATTAAGACTAGCAAACCTAGTTTCCAACATGTCAATTAATATAACAGAAGCAACTTCAATACTAGGAGCAAGTTCAACCCAAGTCTTTTCCTCATCTTCCTCATGCATACTAATGTGATTAAAGAACTCCTCAATGTTACTTTTGCCAATAATCGAACCACTCCCTACAGAGAGGTCCTCCAGAACGAACTCAGGGAACAACATGATAAACTAAAGTAAAGAAATAACAACTACCAAGGATTCTAATTTTTTTGGGTTTTTGATATAAAAAGCAGTGCAGGTAAAATAAATAAAGTAAAGCAAAACAAATAACAAAGTAAAGAATGTGTGTGCGAAGAACTCCCCTCGCAGAAGTCTTCTCTCTTCCCCGGCAACGGCGCCAGAAAAGAAGCTGCTACTCGTGTGATGGCGCCAGAAAAGACTGTGGCATTTAGTTGACGTGGGAGCAGTAAGTCCTTGTGCGTGGTGATGACCAGCCCGTTGGGAACCCCAAGAGGAAGGTATGATGAGTGTAGCGGCTAGTTTTCCCTCAGTTAAGAAACCAAGGTTTATCGATCAGGAGAAGAGAGACGATGACGACTGAAGGTGTTTGTGGAACCTGCACACACACAAACAAATACTTTGTCCCCAACTTGCGATGAGGTTGTCAATCTCACCGGTTTGCTTGAAACAAAGGTTATGAGTGTATCGAGTGGAAAACAGTAGTAATATGCGAGTAAAGTAAACAGTGCGGGAAAAGTAAACAGGTGATTGCAATATGATTAAAATAGGACCGGGGTCCACAGTTCACTAGTGGTGTCTCTCCATAGATAAAATAACATGCTGGGTAAACAAATTACAGTTGGGCAATTGATAGAATAAAGATAACGTGATATGTCAAGAAGATCACTATGAGATTTACTCTGGGCATTACAACAAAATACATAGACCGCCATCCAACTGCATCTATGACTAATAATCCACCCCCGGGGATATCATCCGAACACCCTAGAAGTATTAAGTTGCGAACAACAGATAATTGCATTAAGCAAAGTGTGTAATGTAAACAAAGCATATGCCCTTGAGCATATGAATGTTGTTTTCTCCCTAGTAGCAACAGCACATCTACCACCTTAGAGGTTTCTGTCACTCCCCCAGGTGAAATAGAGACATGAACCCACTATCGAGCATAAATACCCCCTCTTGGAGTCACTAGCAACTACTCGGCCAAGATAGCTACTAACAACGGAGAGCATGCAAGATCATAAACAACATAGAGATAACAAAAGATATAATTCAGTACATCAACTTAATCATAAACACCAATATTCATCGGATCCCAACAAACCAACATCATAGAATTACATAACGGTGATCTCAATCATGTAGGGCAGCTCATGAGATCTAAACATGAAGCACATGGTGGAGAAGACAACCATCTAGCTACTGCTATGGACCCATAGTCCAAGGTAGACTACTCACTCATCGCTCCGGAGGCAAGTATGGCGATGAAGAAGACCTCCGGTGGCGATTCCCCTCTCCGGCAGGGTGCCGGGAAGAGCTTCTGGACCCTCCCGATCTTCGGGTCGACGGCGGCGGCGGATCGCGATGTATTCTGGAAAACTGATCGGGGCCTTAGGTTTTTCTCGTCAGGGGGTATATATAGGCGAAGGGACGATGTAAGAGGAGGGACCACGCCCCCTCACACGGGGTTGGCGCGGCCAGGGGGTGGCCGCACCGCCCCTGTGTCTGGGGCCCACGTGGCCCCACTCCGTCAGGTCTTCGGATGTCTGGAAGCTTCCCCGTGAAATATGACTTCAGGAACTTGTTTCGTCCAATTCCGAGAATATTTCCTGTGTATCACTTCTGAAACACAAAAACAGCAGAAAACAGGAAACTGGCACTGTGGCACTTCGTTAATAGGTTAGTTCCGGAAAATGTATAAAAATGCCACTAAGTGTAACGAAACAATATACAAATGGTGTAAAAACAAGCATGAAGCATCAAAAATTATAGATACGTTTGAGACGTATCAACGTGGTAAGTTGCATCTCACTTACTAAACAACATATGAAGTAATTGGGAAGTACCATATATGGTTTTCCCTCTTCATTTAATTTTGTGTAGATAACCTATGCCTTGTCTTTGCCATGCTAATCAACATCTAAATTTGCCGAGTAGTAAAATAACTTGAACCATATATGTGTGTGTCGGGATTTGGATTCCGCTTAAATTTGATAAGTTGCATTGCATCATAATTGCCATGTCATGTATACATGCTCCTCATGATCATGCCGATTCTTTTACCGTAGTAGTAAGTGTTGCATCCGTTGTTTGTTGTAGTATTTTGCTTCTTACCGGATAGGACGCTTCGTGGTGATGTGAGCAACGACAAGTTCTTCGGGTGTTCTTCAACCACCTTTTCAGGCGAGCCCTTTTCTCTCTACCCATTTACACTTTTGCTCTCGCTAGCTCTATATTCTAGCCTTGTGTCGCGATGCTTTGTTCGAGTCACGTGTCCTATCCACCTGTTTATCTAAAGCAAAGCCATAGAACCTTCCATACATCCTATTACTCGTGTACTTGTGGTTCGAGTTGGCCTTGCGAGTCGTAGGCATCTTCGGGTTGTTGGAGTTGTTTTATCTTATTGGGTTGGGAAAGTTATCACATGCTCTACTTTATGGATATATGTTGTTGGAGATACTCATGGCTTACTTTAATGTTATTACTTAAAATTGAATTAAGCAGAGGCATCGGTGAGTTATTTTGCCAGTTTTACGACGGCTCACTTGTGTCCCCTAGGACCCCGAGATCGCATGAACTGTTCTGAGACTGAGCGCTCTAACCAAGCGTGGGTACGTTTACGGGCCTCCCCTCAATCACTGCCGGAATCTACAGACTTGTCCAGTGGCCACAACTAGTTTGCGGTGTTTCCATTTGGTTCTTGTCGGGCGTGCAGCTCTTGTTTCTTATGGTCCGACTTTACTTTGGGGGAAGCCGTGTGTGCCTTGTAACCCCTTGTTTCTGCACGTCCGTATAGGTGGGATGCGGTTAAGCGAGTTCCGAAAGAGTGAGGTCACTGGTCATCTTCCATGAGGAGCTCAGATCCAGTGTGCATCTCCTAGGATCCGACTTAACCGTAGGCTCAAACAGTTAGGTCCGTCTCGGAGATTCGGCCGGACTCTCGATATGGGTTCAACTTAGTTAGGTGGCTTCCTGGACTTGTTTGTAGTGAAGGAGAGTGCGAGTCGTGACTATCCTGATGGCGCACCCGTTTTTATTAAGGGTGCGAGATTTGCTGGAAGGATTGATCGAACGTTTGGGTACATTTGGGCACCCCTGCAGGGTTAAATCTTTTCGAAAAGCCGTGTCCGCGGTTATGGACGACTTGGAGCTGTACTACTCGATCATAGAACAACTTGCACCTGCTATTTCAATACTAATAAACTTGTGTAGTAAGCTAGCACAACTACAATAATAAACCTGCAATAAAACTTGGTAACCGTGTGAGTGCCTTTGATACTTGCTTCTTCGTTTGGTCACGAGGAGGTGATTCATCGGCTGGGTTATGTTTGGTGTTAGTATCTAGTTGGTTCTTTTATGCGCTCTCTTATCTTATTCTATTTAGATGAAAGTTGTAGTGTGTCTCTATAGTTTAGTTCTTTTGTTGCCGCTAAGTCTACCATATAGCCTGTAGGCGAGCACAGCTGAATTCCAGTCTTGCGAGTACGTGCCTCGGTACTCACCCTCATTTTTCTTCTTTTTCCTTTCTCTTTCTCCCTCCTTTTTCGGCAACCGATGGCCCGATCTTCACAGGTATGGGAGCGACGACGTTAGCAAGGTTACCCTTCCGGCTTGGCCTGGGCAGGGTTGGATGCCGTCGTTTATCTTCAGGCCTCTTAGGCCCATTTGTATTCTTGTCCTTACTCGGATGCTATTTGTTTTATGTAAGATTTGGATCTTTGTATGTATATTTGGATATTTTGACTCGTTGGAGTCTTCATGGTTATTATATATTCTTTTGTGGGTTCCATCGTGAACTTGTGTAACTGTTGCTACTCGATTCCACCCGCATCACGTGCACGCTCCAACGTGCACGAGGCGCTTGGTGGTGCGTTTACAAAGCGACACCGTGTAGATTGTGGCTTTATCGCTATAATCTGCAAGGTGCCGATTTTGGGGCGTCACAGGAAGGGAGCGAGCGAGCAGAGAAAGGACTCAACAAATATAGGATGACGTGGACGCACGGGGTGTGGCTGGAAAATCAGTTAGTGGGGAACTCTTATTTAGATATAAAAGATTATAGATAAGACACCCCTTGTATCATTTTAACACACCGAGTAGCAAGTAAAGTAGTACCAGAATAA
Organism: Dactylis glomerata; assembly: GCA_007115705.1. Lineage (NCBI taxonomy): Eukaryota > Viridiplantae > Streptophyta > Magnoliopsida > Poales > Poaceae > Dactylis > Dactylis glomerata. The sequence goes on from QXEO01000714.1 coordinate 29,497, forward strand.
GAGCAAAAGTAGCTAGCTTTCAGCTGCACAAATACTCGTGCCGGTGGAGAGAGGAGCAGGAGCAACGGAGGATTGTACTCGCCGCCGGTGGAGAGAGGAGCCGGATGCGCTGCCGCAAATGGAAAGAAAAGAGAGGATTTGCAGGGGAGGAAGATGGGGAGCGAAAAGGAACTGCTGACTCACGCCTGGCTAGGAGATAAAGTCTACGAGGTGCCTTGCTCTTTTTCCAGCGCGAATCTTGGAAGAGATGTAAGCTCCTTGGATTTGAGCGCCCCTGGTTGATCTAAACGTCGCGATCAGGGGGCCTACCTAGAGATGAGTTAGCGATTGGCTGCAATGTAGTCAGAAGGCGGTAGTTCATTCGGCGGTGGGCCTGATGGCAGTGTGTCGGTCTGGGCTTTCAGCTGAAAGCTAGCTACTTTTGCTCTTATTCTGGTACTACTTTACTTGCTACTCGATGTGTTAAACTGATACAAGGGGTGTCTTATCTATAATATCTATAAAGTTGATCCTCGTTATCTTCATTTAATGTTTGCAAGCTCTTCCCACAATGAGCCACATCATCTATATTATTTCTAGCCATTAGATTATCATCTTACAAACTCCTCTAAGTCATGTATTTAGGCTATTCGATTTATCTCTAGCTGAGCCCACATCTAGATATGTACGCAAGAACTCAACAGTCACGTCGGTTTCTCATCCCTTCATCTCCCTTCATTGAGGGGTCCATTGCCCTTCCACTACGAGTTCACCACCATTTCAAGCAATCCTGCAGTAATAAAGTTGGCGTCGCCACACACCAAAATGGGTACTATATATATATCCTACTGCAACTTGAAAGGGATCATTACATAGTAGCGTTTGATATATGTATACCATTCAACACTAATGCTTGTGTCCCTTCCTCTCACACACATTTTTATAGGCATACGAGGGATGAACTGTCTGCATGACGTCTACATCGGCGCCCGAAGGTACATAAGCGAACTTCTTAATGCTGCCTCCTTGAACATCATCTGCAGCATGTCCTCCTACACCTCGGCGCCAACGAGTCAAGGATCTACAGACATCGTCCTTGGTCGGGCTTGATTTCCCGGCTAGGTTGGCTAGCAGATGCATGCTGCCACAAACTTTGTCTCGATCAGATCTTGGATGAAGAAACCCTCACGAAATTAATTGATTCGCTACTTTTTGATCGAGCGGTGCGTATAAATAGAGACACTTCGGTACGGCCTTGGTTGGACTTCTGGATCGAGCAAATCACGTATGGATCAAGAATGGTGGAAGGGTAAATCCGTACCAAACAGGTCCGACGGACGAACGAACGACGGGTTGACGCGATTTGTATTTTACTTACCGATCGAATTGTGGTAATTAGTTCAAAAGGTGGAATCATAAAATCTGGGGAGAAACCCTTTTCTGTTTCGCGGGTCCAGCCGTCCGTGCACCGCCCAACGCTGTTCGGTCCTTGTACGCCGTTGGGACCCATACTAGACGAGCCGGTGAGGTATTTGCTCGTTTTGTACGCTCACGGCCAACTAAATTCTGACACAATTGACAATCCTCACGCGCGGTTCCATGGTCCAGATATCGAGTCCATTTGAATCCGGGTGCCAAAACTCCCCCTTCGTACCTAGCAAAGTCCCAACTAGTGGTGTGTTCAGGCAAACCCTAAAAATAACAGCTCATAGCAATTTTTTCTACAAGTTACTCCCTCCATTTGGAAATATGAGATGGTTTAGCTTTGTAGAGCTAAAGTATTTAGATATATTTTAGTGTATAGATTTAAACGAATCTGTACACTAAAAGATGTCTAGATATATTCGCTTTATAAAGCTAAAACAATATGCCAGAGATATTGTAAAGTAAAAAAAAAAAGTATAAGCCAGAGATGCTCGCCAAGATCCGAGCCCCGAACTGAAGAACCCGACCCGATCCACCTCGGCGCGACCGCAGCCATGCCGCGCATCCCACGGCGGCCGTCCGAGGAGGCGCGCCGCGCCGCATACAAGCCGCCGGGCGTGGACGCCGGCCGATCGCGCCGACGTCGGGAGGACCGCCTCCTCGCCCTCCGCCGCCGCAACCGCGAGGCCGGCCTCTTCAAGCGCCGCCGCGACGAACCCACCCTGGCCGCAGGTCCCGTCGGATCCCCCTCCGAAGCCGCCGCGCCCGCCACAGACGGCACTGCCTCACCTCCTCCTGCTTCCGGTCCCTCCCCGCCCCCGCCCGCTCCGCCCGGCGCGGACAGACCACGGACTGCCGCCGACTCTGAGGTGCGGTATTACAGTTTTCACCCTGCCCGTTTTGGGTGTTTTCACATCGCTCATTTGCCACCTTATGTTCGAATTTCATGTTGACAATTATATTGGAGGAACGCAAGTCAAGACATCTGTAATACGTGAAACCTGCATAAGATAATTCACAGTCAAAGAACAAGCACTTGATATATGTTCGCAGAGTTGTATTTGAAAACGTGAACTGTAAAGACCCCATGTTGTGTTACTCTCATGGCTTGGTAAATGTCATACTGTTTGTGCGACGAATCAGATCATTCAGTATGTCTCACACTGCAAGAAAATAAATGCTTCGAATGTATGATGAACTTCTTGTGATGTGCACTTATTTTGTTTCTTTTCAGATCTCCTTACTATTTTCTGTTGTATCCAGTTAGCTTGATGGCCTATCAGAATTGGTAGACAAAGTCTGGTCAGATGACACCTCTACCCAGCTGGAAGCCACAGTCCAGTTCAGGAAACTTCTATCTGACGGTACTTGACATGTTAAATATGAGATGGCTTTTGTGTGGTTAGTGGTTAACTTATTGTAGTTATATCTGTAGGGAAGAACTCAACCATAATAAAAGTCATTAGAGCAGATGTCCTGCCAAGGTTTGCTGAGTTCCTTTCAAGACATGGGCTTCCTCAGCTCCAAGTATGTCGTATCATTTTCTTTTCTTTTTCACTGTCTTTTCCTCTGTAAACAATCTTACGTTTTTGTACTTTTTGCAGATGGAAGCAGCATGGGTGCTTACCAACATAGCTGCATCCGATTATACCATGCTAGTTGCAGAATGCGGTGCTGTTCCAAAACTGGTAGATCTCTTAGCATCCCCAAATGCTAGCATCAGGCATCAGGTGAAACAATGATACTCCAGTGTACATTTCCTTTGAAATGTATTTCTTACTGAGATTGTGGTTCTGATATGGTCAACAGGCTACATGGGCCCTTGGAAATATAGCGGCAGACATGCCTAGCTGCAGAGAGACTGTTCTTGATCATGGTGCTGTTACACCATTACTTGCTCAATTTAAAGAAGATATGAAAGTTTCAGTATTAAGGACTGCTACATGGGCACTGTCAAACCTTTGTTTTGGAAAATTGCCGGAGGAAGTACAAGTAGGTCGCCATATCATTGCTGATATGTCGATGATAATATGTGAATAAGTAATCAACTGAGAATCGGGTTTCGCTGATCATTGCAGGTGAAACCAATACTGGAAATAATCAGCCTTCTTGTCAATTCTGCTGATGAGAAGATACTGTCAGATGCATGTTGGACTCTTTATTATGTATGTGATGGCGTGGAAGGTGGCGTTCAAGATGTATTGGATGCAGGTGTATGCCCTCAACTTGTGAAACTTTTGATGTAAGTTGGTGGACTTAGTTTTGTGTTCTGCTTATGAAGAAAATTGCCATATATTCATTATATCAAACGCCTTTTTATTTATTTTAGGCACGTGTCAGCTAATATTCTTCTTCCTGTCATTACATTACTCGCAAGAATTTCTGCCGGAGATGATACACAAGTCCAGGTTAGCCAATTGATATGTCATTATGGTGTTTTCGTTCATTGTTACTGTATGGAGTACTAGTTAATTGCAACAGCCAAATTGGTGAAATTTGAAGTTCATATAACCTGCAGTTACATTTTAGCTGCCACACCAGTAGATATCTTTCCTACTTATAAAAATCTCAGTTCATGGTCGTCAGTTCACTTTTGTCTCCCTGACGAGTGGGACCAAAGACCCGTACGACCGCGTGATTCCCTGACAAATGTGGTCCTGCGGTTTTGCCCATCCCGGCCTCCCCAATCCTTTTCCCAGTTCTCCTGGCCTCGCCTCCTTCAACCTCCAATCTCTTTCGATCGGTATTCAGATTAAAATAATAATAATAAATAGGATCGCCTATTGCAGCGCCGCCCTATTCTTCGTCCCAATCTTCTTCCTCGATGTGTCTTTCTCGTTCGCCTCCCCTTGTGCCCAGGCTCGCCTCCGCGTTCGCTTGCTGTTGCCGGACCTGCCTGGAGAACGCACACCTGGCGGCGCTCTCGCTCGCCGTTGTTGAAACAGTGTGGAGGCTGCACCTCTTGCGATTCCATCCAGACCTGGAGGGCGGAAGGTTGGGGTGCGGGCGATGAGGTCCGTCCTCGCAACATCCTCCTCATGTAGCCCGTCGTGAGGGTGTGGATGGCCCAGATGTTCTACTCCTACAGCCTCTGCAGCTCCACTGGAGGTCGACTCGAGTCTGCGCTCCGTCCCTTGGTTGATCTGAGAGTGGCATCAGCTGCAGTCTCGATGGAATTAAGCAGCACTAGCGTGGCATCAGGGGAAATGTCGGAGTGTTCACTGAATGCTCATTGGCAGTCTCGGTAGCTCCTTGTAGAGGTGGTTATGACTATGTCCTCGCTGCAGGACGTGGTGTAGCCAGCCATCATGCATCTATTCTAGGAGCTGAAGTAACCAGCTGTGATAGGAAGGGAAGAGGACAAGTTCATGTAGGTAATTTAAACCCGAAGCCTTCGGACTGGGAGCTGCAGCTCTGTAGCATATCACAAATGGAATTATTTCAATACTACAGGAAGTATGGATTAGTTAGTCGGTCCAATGAATCTGTCAATTTTGATAGTAAAAGAGTGTAGTGGTTCAACATTGAATCAATGGTCAAGTGTTTCTATTTGGATATTTGAAATTGGAAAATGTTTAAGTATTGACTAACCATAAAATAGAGTAGTTAAATTGCTGAGCATAACTTAAACCTTCATTACACATCTCTACAATTAGAGACTTATACTCCATATCTATGTAATTCACTAATTTGACTGCACTTTGTATTGATATGCAAGGACCATGGAGACAATCTGTATGTGTCAAGAAAATGAAAATAATCTTAATATCTCAGTACGTACCTAAATATGTAAGAGCGCATAAAGCATGTGTAGATGTCTTGTTCCAGCAAGGAGTTCGAGGTTGCATATATACAGAAAGTTTACTTATTGTGCTTTGGCAGCATGTAGGTGTTCTAGAACTTGAAAACTCTAGCTTCAGATTGGAGATTTCCTTATTTTTCAGGGTTTGGAGCATTAATCAGCTGAGGAAATTATCATCTCTATTCATGTGCATAAATGAACTGTGAATTTACATGTTTATGCTCATATATAAGGAGCCATCAAGTTCACAACAGAGTATCAGACTTTCCAGATCTATATGTTAAAATAACTCCTTTTCTGTATAACATATTTCACGATAGAAAAGAGAAAAGAGGTCGGCCTATCTCGGTTGCATCATCAAACTACAGTAATGACCTTGTATTTCTGTATAGGATATTATGTTTTAAATATATATATTTGCTAATTTGTAGTATCCATGCATTCATTTAATTTTAAGTATTATTTCTATAGAAGTTAATGATCAACATCATTCCAAGTAGTTTTTTATGGCGAGCCTAACTTTCCTCCGTGGATGTTATCTCTATCAGCCTGTGTTGACGCATATGAAGGACTTCAATGTATACAAGACGACTCAAGTACTGAAGATATTGCCAACTTTTGACAACTAAAACAAATGACAAACTTGCCATCTGTTTTAGCTGCTAAAATTTTGAAGTGTAGATTTTGAGGTCCGTTACAACGCACGGGCACTCAGCTAGTTATTGCATAATTTTTAGTCTTAGTAGATCAATCCATATACTTCACCAGGCTGTCTATCACTCTATCCTCTAATACCAATGTTCAGTACCAGCCTCATTGATTTCATATTTCACAAGTTGTGGAACCTTAGTGGAGCTCTGCATGCCTCTGACATAAAATGTAAATGATATGTATTCGTTGAAGTTTGCATGTCTGCTGCTGCCCAGGAAATTTATATATTTTTCTAATGTTTGCCACAGTGCTTCGCTGATCAGTTTTATTTTGGCTTGTTAAATTTGTGCAACGATGTTTTGCAGGTCATAGTAGAAAATGGCATTCTTCCTTGCTTGGCCCAATTACTAGCACGAAACTATCCAAAGGTCATCAAGAAACAAGCTTGTCTAATTGTTTCTAATATTGCCGCTGGCAGCAAGGATCATATTCAGGTAGTGTAAGTTATATGATGATTTTGATGTTTTTCCAGTAAACTAGAATTCCTCCTGCGATCAATTGGATGTCACTTAATGTACAGTAGTTGCATTAATATTATTATTATTGGCTGCCGCTGCCCCATGTCAACTGAATCTTGTACAGTTATGTTATCACTATTGATTGACTCGTAAGTCTTCTGACAGGCAGTAATTGATGCTGATGTTATGAGCCATGTCATTGTTCTACTAAAGAGCTCGGAAGCGGATATCCAGAAGGAGGCTTCTTGGGTGATATCAAATGCTGCCTCTGGTGGTTCAAGTGATCAAATCCAGTAAGCGCTATCCTGTGGTTATCTGGCATTCTAGTACTCTTTACATGCAATCTGAATGAATTTAAATTCCTTATTCTGTATATTTATGATGTTGAACCAGGTGCTTTCCAATGACTTTTCACTCTCTGACCGTAGATATTTGGTGAGCCGGGGATGTCTGGAGCCACTCTGCAATGTCCTCAAGTACCAAGATGTTGATCTTGTATATACTTGTCTGGAAGGTCTTCAGAATATACTCGAGGAAGGTGAGATTGGGAAGGAGGGCAAGGAATCTGCGATGAACCCATATGCGCAGTTTATGCTAGAGAACGGGGGCTTGGACAATTTGGAGGATCTGCAAGGTTTCGACAACGATGCGGTTTACAGGTTAGCCATGAAGCTGCTCGAAAGTTATTGGGACGAGGAAGTAAGTGATGATGATGCAACTTTACCGGCTCCCAAAGACGGCGCTGCAGAGATTGCTGTGGCAGTATCGGAAGATGCTGCACAGCCACCGGTACCAGCGCCCACCACGGATAGAACCGACCAATCTGATCTCTGACTCTGCTGAATTGGTTTAGCTAAATCATGTTTCATTGCATGATTAAGTAACAATATTTGAATGAGCATGGATGAAATGTATCATGGTCAGATGCTAAGTATGTCCTTTAGTGTTTATATTTATCTCATTAATTTTCAGTTGATTTTTTTAATGGATGAGCAGGAAATTGGACTTTGTTTTGATCTGTGACTTCTGTTTGGTGAAAGTGATTGAGAAAGTGAGCGCATGATCTCAATGGAGGTTTGTAACTTCATGATCTCTGTTGGACCCTGCAATTTGAATATGATGGCTATACTTACAAACAATCATGCCGACATTCTCTGGTACATGGTCCCCCCTCAAAGAAGAGTTGCAATTCAGTTTCTCAAATAAAAGACCATTTCATACCGACCACGTGTTACTACTTAGTAGACTGTCCCCCCACGCTGATATGATTTCTGTAACATGGTAGCCATGGGCAGTCAGTATGTATGTGGAATGGTCACCAACCTCTCTGTCTATGAAGGTAGATCAAGGCAGTTAGGATAGATAGATATACACAAGTACATTATTATCAGCTACTAATTACATTTGACTTGCCTGCAAGTACACGTTCTGATGGGCACGTCTCACTCTCAGAGACCATAAATAACATGTACTCTTGTGCGCACGAGGTGTTGGGTTCCGTCGATGGATCGCTTTCCGAGATTATATCTGTGTGTGAATTGTGCCAAGTTTCATGCTCGAACTTTCCATAGAGAGACTTCGTCAGAGAGAGATAGATAGATGTGCAAAGTTTGCCCCTTGGATAGCTACAGCTCCTTCCCTCCCAACATAGTTAATCACTAAGCTTGGGCTTTGCATAAAAAGCAAGGTATGTTGTGTTCCTTTGTTTTAATAAGACACATGTGGCCGGTAGTAGTGCATTTTGAGGATGAGTGGATTGATATGTACGCGCCGTCCATTTTCCTGAAATATCAGCTACCGTATCCTAGCATGTTTTTTTTTTTTGCGGGCTTATCCTAGCATGTATGCATTGGATCAATCGATCGAATTATCATGAAGTAATTAACTGAAGATAGGTAGATCGATTCGGTGAAGAAAGATTCAGGCAAGCACGAAACGACTGGACTTGACGTGTCCCGTGCATGACCGCACTTACAAACCGATCTGAACCGCAACGTGATATATATGCCTGTATCTGTATATGTATGTATTATCCATTTCGAATGCAGACCTTAACCGGACGACTTGTGTGCTGCTCCGAGGATATCGATCGATGCAGGCATTGGACTTTCGCACTTGTGGAGTCGCCGGAGTTGCCTTTTTCGATGACTTTCTTGCAGAAATCTACTGTACTTCCTTTGTGTGGTTCTTGGCCAGTACAATCTCGATCGAGATAGAGTTGGCTCTGCAGATACGCGATGACTGCGATATGTACGGCAGCGAGCAGCTGACCCGAAGAAAAGGTTCAGTTCATACACATCGATCTCGATCGATTGGATTAATCTAGCTATCTGATACACGCATGACGTGAACTCCCAAAACTCCACTAGCTAGCCAACTAAACGATGATACGTTATGGACCACGGGATTTCGGTTGAATTTCAGCGAAAACAACCACGCGCTCAAAACGGGGGGCTTTGATCAAACTCATACTTCATGCGCACATACATTTAGCGCAGTGTGAAGTGGTAGAGGAAAAGGCAGTGACAGCGCAATGGGCACGAGCTAGGCGTGCGCGCGGAAACGCGGCGCTGATCTCTCTACTTTCGTACCGCCTCCTCATCTCCCGACTACTTCCCATGTCGTCCTCCTCGGCTCCTCCTCGATCCACGAACGCCGCCGGCCGCCGCGCGTGTTGTGGCGCGCCGCCGCCTGTGCGTGTGTATGAGCTGCAGGCCGGCCGGCCAGCGGTGGGACGGTGGGTGGCAGCTGTATCTGATCTCTGCATGTATCCATGATCGACCGTTGTGCTGCTGCATGAGTGGTCTCCGTCAGTCGATCCAATTCGAGGGCCACTTGGCAAGTCACGATGCATCCGTCGATCAGGTGTGGTCACATTGCTCATCTCAAGTGCCAATCCCACATGTTAATTGTGTCATCGTCGTGCCGATCGCTCGCTGTTGCCAACAAACAAGCCGTAGCGAAATCCAGTTCCGGAAGAGGTCGCGCTGCAATGCATTGCTGCCTCTTCCATTTCGTTTTCCTGAACTCAATGGGGAATCGGCTAGCTCGCACTAACTGATAAATCCGGCTAAAAAAGAAGCTAGATCTGTCTGCTCCAAATTAAGAAACTGATGGAGGAGGGGGATGCCAAGTACTATACATGACTGTCAGAAACTGACCAAATCAGGCACTTGATCGGACAGGTATTCAGATATGCATGTCGGCTAATGCGCCTCCCCCATCGAAATCGAACGAAACTTTGGACTCATTCTTCGCCTCTCGGATACGGAAAAGAACAAGACGCACGCAGTGTTGTTGAGCCGGAACAACACTCATCATTGGAAGCTGCTGTGAGTGAGGCGCGCGAATGATTAGAGGAACGTACTGAACTGAAGAAGGCCCCCCCGCATCGGCATGGCATCGATGCGTTGGTGCGCTTTTCTTTCTTTTTCTCAGGTGAAACACCAAATGGATTCATGACGGAACCATCCATCGCTAGCTAGCTGGACGTCGATCGCGGAGGGGGATGCGTGTGAAAAACTATGGGCTTCTGACGGGGAAATCCGATGCTTTTCTTCCTTTTTCCTCCACCCTTTTCAGCATGCAGCTGGAACAAACTATATATCCGTCCGGCCGCACACAGTTAGCAGCTCGACTTGCGCTGCCGTTGCTAATCATACGAGTGGCCCGGCGTACGTACGTGTCTATTGATTGATTGCTAGCAGGAGTATGCACTATCGTTAGTGCTTCTCCAATTCGATCACCTGGTTCCACCTATGCTTGGTTAATTCTATACGTGTGATGGTGAGTTCTGAGTGGCGCTTGCAATCACCAGGACGAAAACATGACAGTTCAGTGATTAGAATAGCGACAGGATCCGCACAAAGGGGTTGCATAGCTTAGTAACACCATACTGACATGCATCATTAACCACTGAGATATTGGAGAGCATGTAATAGTATTGGGGATTGATGCATTTGAGTTAAAAGACCCCATGTGGCCCAAATGGTTACCCATTGGAATATAACCTTACTAAATGGTTATATAAGCTTCTTACATAAGATGGTGTTTGTCCAACACTCCTAAAAATAAAATATTTAGGCTCATATGCTTTTACTTGCATTTTTGGGTTGGCCTATTAGGTCGTTTAATATTAACGATGGCTCAGAAATTATATTTTGGGACGACAAGTGGTTAGGCAAGCCACACTCCGAGAACAATATCAAGCTCTATACCATATTGTACGTCACAAGAACGATACCATCGCAAGTGTGCTGGAGTCTTCTCCGCCAAACTGTGACATTTAGGAGGATTTTAGTTGGTCCAAGGCTGGCATCTTGACATTTGACTTTTGTCCAATTAACGCAAGGGCATGACAAATTCCAACGAAGTCTACATGAGAATGGTAAATTCTTGTTGACTCCATGTATAGAGCGTCGATTCAGGTAGAGGTACTAGTCAAAAGTAATAAAAAAATGGAAGATGAAGATCCCTCTTAAGACAAAGGTCTTTGCATGGTATCTTTGCCGAGGAGTAATTGTAACAAAAATTAACCGTGTTAAACATAATTGACACGAAAGTACCAAGTGTGTATTTTGTCATCATGATGAGACAATTTTTTATTAAATTTGCTAGATCTGTATAGTCAATCATCCAAGTAGCTTCTACCTTGCATCCACTACGCAATATTACTAACATTTTTGGCAATTGGCTACACGATGGTGATCATAGGTTTAGAATTCTTATTAGGTCTGGTCATTTTGGCTATGTAGGAATGATAAGTTTTTAATGGTAAAAATATTTCTCTTATGTAGGTTATCTACCGGTGCACAACTTTGCTCCATTTATGATCGTCTCTACAAGGTGTGGATAATTGAGTCCTGTTTATAGAGGTGTCCACACGGTTGGAAGCCATGTCGAGAGATGTTTTTATCCAACATGTTTTTCAGCATGATCTTCTGAATGGACCACCTCCATAGGCACAATAAAGTTTCATTTGATTGCATTGCGCATTTTTTTTCCTCGTTTGGACTATTGCAGCTGTGTGCATCCTAACTATATATGGAGAGGCTGTGTGTAATATATGCTTAAAACTCTTCTAAGTAATATAGTATAAAATAAGTATCATACATCTTATTTTACCGACATACGCCATGTTATTTCCAGCATAGGGCAAAAGCATTGGTTGGAAAATGGTATATTTGGTATTGAATTGGGTATTGGTTGTGGTAAGAAACGGATACTCTGACGTAGCTTGCCCCCGACGTGCCCTCACGATGGGTCGCTGATAGGTGGGTCCCACACCTGCTGACACACTTGTTAGTGCCTCAAAGGTTGTGGTGTTGGAAGTGCAGGATTAGGTCTAAAATTCTCATGTTCTAATAAGGCCGTGAAGGAAGGCCATAGGTGGCTGGCCGGAGGCGCCTGGAGCATCACTAGATTGGATTAGCAGGAGAGGCCTTTCCGTACGTGCGAGTCTAACCAAAAGATCTGTCTTTCTCCAGAGTGACTCGCATCCTAATCGGCATCGAATATTTTTCGAGCGGGTCATGTGAGTGAGTGATTTGCTGATAAAAAATGTGGCCGGCTACGAACACGAGATCAATTCCTTGTGTACGGTGTATCTCTTTTTATATGTAGTGATTGCTTGCGTCCTCACCTCATCCTCGCGACGTTGCTGATCTACTTCTCCTTTTGCAAGTTTGATGGCGCTTGTAATGTACTTGGTGGTATTGGATTTAAGTTTATTATACGGCGTCAGACTCAAAATTACACAGCTGCTTACAAACCAATCACTCCGTATTTACCCAGGACAGAATGGAGTAAAGCAGAAATTAAGAAGATGAAACGACACCAACACGTACTACAATTAAGTAGTACTGATGAAAGAACAACATTAGTAATACTACTGCTCCGTAGTTTGAGAAGATGGGATTATTGGGGCGGTCAGTGAAAGATTGGCACTGAACGCTCCGATAATAGCCTTCTCTTTTTACTTGTCCTTTCACAGAATCACAGGCCAAGCATCTGCGTGTACCACAGGTCGTCGTCGGCGCAGGCGTTCCACATCGTGTCGCCGCCGAACTCCAGATCGGGCAAGCCCACTTCGGCGTACAGCCCATCCTGGAATGACGACTGATCGGACCAACACGTGGCGGCGCCAAACAGCTGCGACTCCGGCTGCTGTTGGTGTTTCGTCGCCGTGAGGCTGCCGTGCGTTTGCGGCGGCTGCCACACCACCGTGTCGAGCATGGTGCTGTTGTTGCTGGACGATCCGTCGTCGCATCCGGGCACGCTCTGCGCGGAGGCAACCATCGGCGCCGGCGGGGATACGAGGTGCACGCCGCCATCGGTGGACATCGACGGCGACGAAGACACGGCCGTGATGCAAGACAGCTCCATGTCGGCCGCGACGCCCGGGCCGAGGTCGAAGACGTCGTCGACGGGCCAGCAGTACCCGTCCGCCATGACCGGCAGCGCCGGGGACGACGAGCGTGGGACAACTGCGCCGTCCGAGGAGTTGGAAGTGGCGTGGATGCGCTCGAGGAGGCGCGGCATCCAGAGGCACCGCACGAGGTCCCTGAACCGCTGGCCGCCGACGTCACACCCAAGCCGCCGGGCGTGCCGCTGCACCCGCGTCCGCCAGTAGTTCTTGATCTCGTTGTCCGTCCTCCCCGGTAGGTGCTGCGCGATCTTGGACCACCGGTTGCCCCACCGCGCGTGCAGCTCGAGGACCAGCAGCTGCTCCTCGGCCGTCATGCCGCCCCGCCGCAGGTCCGGGCGCAGGTAGTTGAGCCACCGCAGCCGGCAGCTCTTCCCCGTCCGCCTCAGCCCCGCGCGGCGCGCCAGCGCGTTCCACCGGCCCTCGCCGTTCGCGGCGATGTAGTTGGCAAGGAGCACGTCCTCGTCCACCGTCCACGGCCCGCGCCGGAGTTCGTCCGCCCCCGCCGCCTCCTCGCTGCTCAGGTCCCGCTTGTCATACGCCATCTCCACAACAAGACAAGTTAGCTATATGGATCGACCGGTGATCAAAATATCAAATGATGAGATGATGAAAAGGGCGGGAGAGCCATGGATGCGCTTATATAGATGAGAGAAGTGAGAGCGAGATCACTTTTGTAGTGGGGAAGGAGGTAGCTTGGTTGGCTTGGTTTGGACTTGACAAGAGTCGAACACTTGGACTAGATGATGGTGATGATGATGATGGAAGGCAGGGAGCACGCCGCAACCGTGGAGGATTAGTTTAAGCATGCACTGATCTGATGATGAATTGAACTCCAAAAAGCCAAAAGTTGAGGCGTGATTAGTCTGTCTTTTGGAATTAGAACACCAAATTAACGATGCTAACCCAGGCGCACACGCCAAGCTAGTTTAATTGTACGAAGTGCTTTGGTCTCTATCCAGTATAGCATTCTTGATGTGGCCAGGAATGTGTTAGCTACTGATCAAGTTGTTACACCTCAGATATCATCATGAGCACCGAAGCCTGAAGATATAGGTGAAGCATAATTTCAGAACCAAAGTTGGATTCAATTTGGTACCGTTCAGTACCAAGTTGGAGGAGATCAGTGTGACCAAGGAGGATTAGTTCAGGTCATGTTTAATCAGTGTGTTTTATTTTGTTTTGCGTTTATGTTTAGAAAAGGGAGTCTGAATTGGGTTTTATTTTCTGTTTAGGAAAGAGTCATGTTAGGTCAGTCGGATTAGGTTTTATAGAAAAACAGGTTACAAGAACAAATGTTGAAACTAAAAGAAAGCCTAGGAAAAAAAGTTGTCGTGAAAACTTTGCAGATAGACATCTAAAGGATAGAAAAATACAAAACTATCACTAGGGTTTCCTGCACTCACTAACGCTAGCGGCCGCCACCACCGTCCAACGCCGCCTAGACGTACGTGAAAACTTGAAAGACACATGGAGCCTCCACCATTATCAGATCCAAAGAAGCACCATCACCAACGAGGCTTTGCGAGTCAATGAATAGGCCCATTGCAAGCAGCAAGGCACATGTCACCGTGGCACGTCAATCGGGGGACATCCCCGTGCTATCTTGGACCAAGATCCACCGCATCCCACTGACGAAGTTAGGGAATACCTACCGACCCACCACCTCTGGACCAACATCCTCGTTCCAGAGCATCCACCTCGCCTTGACCCCCAGCGCCGCCGTGGATAACTACAAACTCCAGTGACATGTTGAGAAACATATATTGCCAGATCTGAAGAACGATGAGAATACTAAGCTGCCGATCTGAAGGATCGACTAGCACACGTCATCATCAACTCCGAGACATCATCGTGAAGGACGCCGCTGGTGTGGGAGTAGAGTTGAGGCAGATTAAATCATCTAGTCATCGCTCCCACCACCCCAACAACACGCCACAATATACAGACCCTAACTATAGACAGAAGGAACGAGGTCCCCTCCTGCTCCTGCCACCGGAATGGAAATCAGAGGGATATCTGGGAGTTGGCTGCCACCTAGTTCAGATTAGGGTTGTGGATGGGCCGGCGGCTGCCATTGTAAGGAGAGTTGAATATTCTTGAGTTTAGAAAACTTCCATATGTCGGGGCATTAAATACCGCGTGTTTCATTGCTGATCCGAGAGGGAATAGGATTTGTTGTGCACGGGGTTGGTGTCATGCATGGCATCTCAGCCACTCATTGTCTACGGGATGGCAGTCGTTGTTCCGGTGCAAAGGTCACCCATCATCCTTCTACACCATTTCTAAAGGTCGTTGTTGCTGGTCATCCTTCCCGTCTCACTCAACCAAACCTTGGCACATGCTTCCTCCTGCTTGCTATTTGGCTTCCGATGGGGTCACCAGTGATAGGGCTCGGGACCACGGTATTTATCTACTTGAACACAAGCTCTAGGGTTTTACGGTCTGCAACTTTATTAGATTGGAAATATATATTGCTATTACTATCACCGTCATGAAAGATTGGGCTAACAACAGGCACGGTTCTTGTATCTAACAGGTCATGCCCTATAAATTCTCTGTTTTAAATGAATGCATAATGGCTAACTATAAAATATTAAAGCCACAAACAACAAGTACAAAGTGCTCAAACATATGAGCAACAGAAAAAACAACAAACAAGAAATAAAATACCGCGATCAACTACCACCAGAGAAGTAGCAGACGTGTGTATTACAAGTGGAGGCAGACAACCAAAGTAAGATGATAACTTTTTTATATCTCTTTTCACCAGGCTTCACAAATGCCACATGTCCGTACCTCCGAAGAAGTACATTTGCCTCTCACCGTGGCTTGGAGGATGCCGCATTTTCGATGGGAAGAGCATGCCACCCAAGAGCATGAAAAGACATTGATGATTGGGCCTCTAAGGGGTATGACTTCGAGCGCGATCACCTCATCAGATCAAGATTCCCATGAACACTATCACTATCCATGCAACACCTATTCAGTCAAGATGCAGGGCTGAGGACACAGTTGCAGAAGAAGAAGACACCAAGCATAAATGGAAGAACACACAATCACCGGGGTCGACCAGGACTTGCTGAAACCCCATGCTATAGCCACCCGCCGTTGACCAAGAGCATAACAGGAACACAACAAAAGTTAGGAGTTTTGTGCTTCTCCGTCACAAGTTTAGATTTTTTACCCAGGAATAAGGGAAAGGAGAGAGGGGCCTCGACTAAAGCTCCATGAAAGAAGATAACATCCACTGGTCATCCCTGGACACCACCTTTAGAGTAGGCTGTCCCCGGTCCCGAGCCCCATCACTAGTCACCCACCAGCACCTGGAACTTTAAAGCTAGAGGAAGTTGGTGTCGTCGAGGTCTGGCAGAGTGAGACAAGAAGTATGAATTGGGGAAAATGACCTTCAAAACTGGTGTTGAAAGTTGAGCCAACAGATGACCTTCACACATCAACCAATGATTGCCATCACCTCAACACATGCGCGGTTGAGATACCATGCACGACACGACCCTGCACAACACTCGTCGGTGAATGCACGAGGTTGCCCTATACCTCCAAGAGGGAGGTGCAGGAGGAGAGTGGCGGCAAGGCTAGGGTTTTTCCCTCATCTCACCACTAAGAGGATGACCGAAGGACCGACATATAGTACACAAATGATTCCATACTCTATAGCCTTCTTTGTCTATAGTGTATCGTCCTGCCCAACAAGGCTCATAGTTGGTACTTGATGTCTACACACGCTTCTGTTCTTGTAGACAGTGTTGGGCCTCCAAGTGCAGAGGTTTGTAGAGCAGCAGCAAGTTTCCCTTAAGTGGATCACCCAAGGTTTATCGAACTCAGGGAGGAAGAGGTCAAAGCTATTGATGTCTACACACTTTTATTCTTGTAGACACTTGTTGGGCCTCCAAGTGCAGAGGTTTGTAGAACAGCAGCAAGTTTCCCTTAAGTGGATCACCCAAGGTTTATCGAACTCAGGGAGGAAGAGGTCAAAGCTATCCCTCTCAAACAACCCTGCAATTACGATACAGAAAGTCTCTTGTGTCCCCAACACACCCAATACACTTGTCAGATGTATAGGTGCACTAGTTCGGCGAAAAGATAGTGAAATACAAGTAGTAGTGATGATTATAAGTAGCAAACGTGATGTGAAATAAATATCGCTGCGAGCAAACAAGTAACAAAACAGGAAGTAAACAGTGTGCAAAGCTTGGAAACAAGGCCTAGGGATCATACTTTCACTAGTGTACACACACCCAACAATATAACATGAATGAACAAATAAATAACTTCTCTTCACTATGGTACTCTGAATTACTCTCCTATTGAATAACACTAATCATTGTGTAGTGGCTACAGAAGCACCCCTTAAAGTTCATCAAGTACTTGACAAACACCACTCATAGAGATACCCAAATCAGATCACAATTCAAGATAGAAATCATTGCGACTTAGACCAAGTACTAACACGGTGCACACACTGTCAACTTTACACCATGAAAGGAGGAATAGATCACTCAATACTATCATAGTAATAATTACTCTCGTAATCCACAAGAGATCACAATCATAGCCTAAACCAAGTACCACCATGATGCACGCACTGTCACCGTTATACCATGGCAGGAGGAATAGATTACTTTAATAACATCACTAGAGTACACTATAATAATTAAGCATAGGAGTAGCATAATATCTGGATAATAACATCTACTTGTTCAACATGATACAAAGCTCACGATCACATAAAGATCACATCATGGGAGAGAGAGGTGAACCACATAGCTACCGGTAGAGCCCTTAGCCCCGGGGATGAACTACTCCCTCCTCATCATAGGAGACAGCAAGGTTGATGGAGATGGCGGTGAGGTCGATGGAGACGGCGGAGACGGCGATGGAGATCGATGGAGATGGCTTCGGGGGCACTTCCCCGTCCCGGCAGGGTGCCGAAACAGAGACTTCTGTCCCCCGAAATTCGTCGGTGACGGCGGCGGAACTGCGGAACTCTTTCTGGAAAATTGCCGACTCCCCTAGGGTTTTCCGTCCCGAGGCTTCTTATAGGCGAAGGGGCGATGTCAGGGGTGGGACTAGGCACCCTCACGCATGGCTGGCGCGGCCAGGGCCTGGCCGCACCACCATGGTGTGTGGGCCCCCCGTGGCCCACCTCCTACTCCTCTTCGGATCTCTGGAAGCTTCCGGGTAAAATAAGACTTCAGGATGTGGTTTCGTCCAATTCCGAGAATATTTCCTGTGTATCACTTCTGAAACACAAAAACAGCAGAAAACAAGGAACTGGCACTGTGGCACTTGTTAATAGGTTAGTTCCGGAAAATGCATAAAAGTGCCACGAAGTGTAACGAAACAATAGGCAAATGGTGTAAAAACAAGCATGGAGCATCAAAAATTATAGATACGTTTGAGACGTATCAGCTATCCCTCTCAAGCAACCCTGCAATTACGATACAGAAAGTCTCTTGTGTCCCCAACACACCCAATACACTTGTCAGATGTATAGGTGCACTAGTTCGACGAAGAGATAGTGAAATACAAGTGGTATAGATGATTATAAGTAGTAAATGTGATTTGAAGTAAATATCGCTGCGAGCAAACATGTAACAAAACAGGAAGTAAACGGTGTGCAATGCTTGGAAACAAGGCCTAGGGATCATACTTTCACTAGTGGACACACTCCCAATAAATATAACATAATTGAATAAATAAACAACTTCTCTTCACTATGGTACTCTGAATTACTCTCCTATTGAACAACACTAATCATTGCGTAGTGGCTACAGAAGCACCCCGTAAAGTTCATCAAGTACTTGACAAACACCACTCATAGAGATATCCAAATCAGATCACAACTCAAGATAGATATTATTGCAACTTAGACCAAGTACTAACACGGTGCACACACTGTCAACATTACACCATGAAAGGAGGAATAGATCACTTCAATACTATCATAGCGATAATTATTCTCATAATCCATAAGAGATCACAATCGTAGCCTAGACCAAGTACCACCATGATGCACGCACTGTCACCGTTACACCATGGCAGGAGGAATAGATTACTTTAATAACATCACTAGAGTACACATAATATCTGAATAATAACATCTACTTGCTCAACATGATATAAAGCTCACGATCACATAAAGATCACATCATGGGAGAGAGAGGTGAACCACATAGCTACCGGTAGAGCCCTCAGCCCCGGGGATGAACTACTCCCTCCTCATCATAGGAGATAGCAAGGTTGATGGAGATGGTGGTGAGGTCGATGGAGACGGCGGAGACGGCGATGGAGACCGATGGAGATGGCTCCGGGGGCACTTCCCCATCCCGGCAGGGTGCCGGAATAGAGACTTCTGTCCCCCGAAATTCATCGGCGACGGCGGCGGAGCTGCGGAACTGTTCTGGGAAAAACGTCGACTCCCCTAGGGTTTTCCGTCCCGAGGCTTCTTATAGGCGAAGGGGCATCGTCAGGAGTGGCCCCAGGCCTCCTCACACCTAGGCAGGCGCGGCCAGGGCCTGGGCCACGCCAGCCTAGTGTGAGGCTGGCCTGTGGCCCCTCTCCTTCGCCTCCTCGGATCTCAGGAAGCTTCCGGGAAAAATAAGACTTCAGGAACTTGTTTCGTCCAATTCCGAGAATATTTCCTGTGTATCACTTCTGAAACACAAAAACAGCAGAAAATAGGAAACTGGCACTGTGGCGACTTGTTAATAGGTTAGTTCTGGAAAATGCATAAAAGTGTCACTAAGTGTAACGAAACATTAGGCAAATGGTGTAAAAACAAGCATGAAGCATCAAAAATTATAGATACGTTTGAGACGTATCAAGCATCCCCAAGCTTAACTCCTGCTCGTCCTCGAGTAGGTAAGTGATAACAAAAGAAATAATTTTTGAGGTGACAAGCACCATCACAATCTTGATCAAATATGTAAAGCATTGAGTGCTGAGATCAAAGAACTTAAAACATGGGCATGAAGATATAATCTTGACAATAAGAACTTAGCAACCATGTTGTAAACATGAAAATGAACAGAAACAAAAGATCATGAAAATGAAACAATGAAAGTCAAACATGTGTTCAAATCATAAGGAAAAACATACAAATGGTTTTCAGCTTGTCCTTCATGGAGAGCAAAACATAAATGCATAGGACACCTTCAAGTTTAAGAGGGCGACTAGATACAAATAATTTGAGAACAAGTGAAACCAACAATATGAATCAATCAATGAAAACTTTGGGACAATGCACATTATACTAAGAATGACAACTATGCTCTCTTAATGGTGCATAAAGATAGAATGTGGTGACTCAACATAAAAGTAAAAGAAAGGCCCTTCGCAGAGGGAAGCAGTGATTAAACATGTGCTAGAGCTTTTCATTTGTAAAACAGAGAGATAAAAAATTGGTTTTGAGAGGTGGTTGTCTTTGTCAACGACTGACAATGGGGTTCTTACTATCTTCCATACAAAAATGAAGCAAGTTTTTGAGAGAGATATTGGCACTTTTGTGCTCTTTTATAAAGCTTGGCACTCCTCCGCACCTTTTTCCTTTCACAAACCATGGCTAACCGATTCCATCGGGTGCCCACCAACATTCACATTCCATGGAGGAGTGCCTTTTTCTTTCTTTTTTTTTCTCTTTTTTTTCCTTTTTGGAATAAGCAATATGGAAGATAGCAAATCCGACCACTACATCCCCATGAGCTAAAAACAGTGTCACAAAACGAGAAGTGTTTTGAAGGTTTTTTTCAAAGGTAGCACACAAAAATTTACTTGGAATGGCTTACAAATACCATGCATAGGAATTTATAGTGGACACAATGGCAAACTTGGTTTTTAGGAGTTGGATGCACGAGTAGAGCTCATACTCAGTACAAAATGAGAGCTAGCAAAAGACTGGGAGCGACCAACTAAGAAGAGCAATAACGGCCATAATCATGCAGAGCGATAAAGCAACATTAAAAGAAGCATAAGATGGCATCAAATGTCAAAAACTAAATGATCATAGAGGCTATAGGCGACTTATTTTTGTAGTCAACATGGTGTAAGCATGTGCCAAGTCAACCCAAATAAAGCATCAAAGGAGAAAACCAAATAAATGCTTCCAAATGATAAAAACTGCGCATGATTTTTTCAAAGGCTCATTAAGCAATCTCAGTTGTTTGAGACAAGTCATGCTACAGCAAAACCACTAAGCATACTATCAAAAAGACATCAAGCATGACATGAAAAAGCCTAGGCCGCAGTCTACACAAGCTCCTTCTTGTACCACTTTTTTGCATAAAGCTTTTTCTCTTTTCCAACACCATTCGAACTTTTTGAGTAAACTCTTTTGAGGAAAACCAACATGGTCCAGAGGCAAAAATACACCTTGATAAATAAATATAAGAAGATCTGAACGCAAATCAAGGCGAAAAATGCAAGCTAAACGCAGTAGCAGAAAAAGAGAACACTCGTTGAAGCGATAAGAGTGAAAAACGAAGTGTTCTTGGCAAATGAAAAGCAAGGCAACTTCTCCAAAAGAAACATGATGTGATCAACCATTTATTGCAACAAACAAAGCGAAAGAAAACTAAAAACAAAAACAACCGATGCTCCAAGAAAAACGCATAGTGCATGAAGCAATAAAAATATAGTGTCTTGAAAGGTGACCTGATTTTTGCCGATGAAGAAGGGGTGCCTCGGGGGCATCCCCAAGCTTTGACGCTTGTACTTCTTGGATATTTCTTCGGGTGACATGGGAATCCCCAAGCTTGAGCTTTTGTCCATTCTTCAACTCATCTCATCATTCTCCAATCCCTACACTTGAAAACTTTCTTCATACAAAACTAAACACAAATTTATTAGCAACATTAGTGCAAGCATAACATATAATCAACCTCTTTTTGCTTCAGGTTTCAACTCAAAACACCACATATATAGCAAACATTACTGTAGCAACTTCTCCAAAAGTTCCATGATCAAAAGAACTCAAAAGAAAGCGATAAGGTGGCAAACACAAATATTGGCAGAAATCTGTCAAAACTGAACAGCTGACAAAGGTCGAATTTTTGAGGGGTTTTCTATTGCTCAAATCAAAAAGTGTTCAACTAACGAAAGTTTGGATATAACCTGGGGCATATGCACAAGAAATCGCAGGTCCAAAAAATATACAGAGAATTTTCACAAATTTTTACGGTGCAGCACCGAAAACTGTTTCAGGACAGCAACATCCCCAAATCTTACCTCACTCAAATTAGAGGCTTCTCTTGGCACAACAACGAAATAAAAAGGATAAGGAGCGGTTATTACAGGTAGTAATAACTTCCAAGACTCAAATAAAAGAAAAAGTACTGAAAATAAAACAATGGGTTATCTCCCAAGAGTGCTTTTCTTTAACGCCTTTGAGCTAGGCGCAGTAATTTGCAAAGATGCTCATGTGGGCGCCATATAAGAGCTTGAGACAAAGGCGCCATATAGGAACTTAAAGCAATAGAGAGCATCAAAAAGCAAATGTGAAAGACATTTATATCTGAACCACTTCCTATGCATAGGAATCTTGTAAGAAAATAAATCAACGAGGCACATAGTAGCAAGCATGGATAGATAAAACAAGTGCCACTTCAAGATTTGCAACATAAAGAGGGGAAACTTAATATTGTTGAGATCCATCAAACCATGTTTCCCTCTCTCATAATAACTTTCAGTAGCATCATGAATAGAACTAACAATATAACTATCACATAAAACATCCCTATCATGAGCCACATGCATAAAAGAATTAATACACACCACAGGAACAATAGTAGTAGGAGCAGATTCAATAGAATAATTATTCTCATCACCATAATCATCATAAACTAGAGGTTTAGTATCATCACAAGCTAAAGAACAGCTATTTCGCAAAGCATATTCTTCAAACATATCATCATAAGAAGGAACATCACATATGGGAGATAAAATATTATCAGAGCAAACTTTCTCCACTAAAGCTGGGGAACTAAAAATATCATGCTTAACAAAACCAGCTTCCCCAAGCTTAGACTTTTCTATAGCATTAGTAATAACAGTGTTCGAAACATTCATACTAACAACACTATTAGCATGCAAATTAAGCTCCAAAGGTTTTTCAATTTTCTGTTCAAACACTTCATATCTAAACTCAGGAAAAAGACTAAAGAACTCTTTATTTTCCATTAAGCCTAACTAGTGAAAATAAAAACAAGAAACAAAAAGATGTAATTGCAGAATCTAAAGGAAATAACTTCGAGCACTCACACAGGAGGATGCGAGTACCTTTTACCTTACCTCCCCGGCAACGGCGCCAGAAAAGAGCTTGATGTCTACACACGCTTCTGTTCTTGTAGACAGTGTTGGGCCTCCAAGTGCAGAGGTTTGTAGAGCAGCAGCACGTTTCCCTTAAGTGGATCACCCAAGGTTTATCGAACTCAGGGAGGAAGAGGTCAAAGCTATCCCTCTCAAGCAACCCTGCAATTACGATACAGAAAGTCTCTTGTGTCCCCAACACACCCAATACACTTGTCAGATGTATAGGTGCACTAGTTCGGCGAAGAGATAGTGAAATACAAGTGGTATAGATGATTATAAGTAGTAAATGTGATTTGAAGTAAATATCGCTGCGAGCAAACATGTAACAAAACAGGAAGTAAACGGTGTGCAATGCTTAGAAACAAGGCCTAGGGATCATACTTTCACTAGTGGACACACTCCCAATAAATATAACATAATTGAACAAATAAACAACTTCTCTTCACTATGGTACTCTGAATTACTCTCCTATTGAACAACACTAATCATTGCGTAGTGGCTACAGAAGCACCCCTTAAAGTTCATCAAGTACTTGACAAACACCACTCATAGAGATATCCAAATCAGATCACAACTCAAGATAGATATTATTGCAACTTAGACCAAGTACTAACACGGTGCACACACTGTCAACATTACACCATGAAAGGAGGAATAGATCACTTCAATACTATCATAGCGATAATTATTCTCATAATCCATAAGAGATCACAATCATAGCCTAGACCAAGTACCACCATGATGCACGCACTGTCACCGTTACACCATGGCAGGAGGAATAGATTACTTCAATAACATCACTAGAGTATACATAATAGCTGAATAATAACATCTACTTGTTCAACATGATACAAAGCTCACGATCAAATAAAGATCACATCATGGGAGAGAGAGGTGAACCACATAGCTACCGGTAGAGCCCTCAGCCCCGGGGATGAACTACTCCCTCCTCATCATAGGAGACAGCAAGGTTGATGGAGATGGTGGTGAGGTCGATGGAGACGGCGATGGAGATCGATGGAGATGGCTCCGGGGGCACTTCCCCATCCCGGCAGGGTGTCGGAACAGAGACTTCTGTCCCCCGAAATTCATCGGCGATGGCGGCGGAGCTGCGGAACTGTTCTGGGAAAAACATCGACTCCCCTAGGGTTTTCCGTCCCGAGGCTTCTTATAGGCGAAGGGGCGTCGTCAGGAGTGGCCCCAGGCCTCCTCACACCTAGGCGGCGCGGCCAGGGCCTAGGCCGCGCCGGCCTAGTGTGAGGCTGGCTTGTGGCCCCTCTCCTTCGCCTCCTCGGATCTCTGGAAGCTTCCGGGAAAAATAAGACTTCAGGGACTTGTTTCGTCCAATTCCGAGAATATTTCCTGTGTATCACTTCTGAAACACAAAAACAACAGAAAACAGGAAACTGACACTGTGGCGACTTGTTAATAGGTTAGTTCTGGAAAATGCATAAAAGTGTCACTAAGTTTAACGAAACATTAGGCAAATGGTGTAAAAACAAGCATGGAGCATCAAAAATTATAGATACGTTTGAGACGTATCAGTACTCATTCTAATCCATAAAAAGTGTCAGCGATTTAGTACAATTTTGTACTAAGCTGTATGAAATCAGCGGATCAGAGGAAGTGTGATTTATCAAAATATACGGTATCAAAATAAGAAACTTACAAGTTTTCTCATCACAACACTTGCCTGAATGCATGGGCCGATTTGTCGCTGCACTGATGAAGATAAGCGCATATGCATGCCGGCCTAGCTAGCTAGCAGCATGGCGCTCTCGATTATAAATTAGTCAACTGTTTGAACCGTAATAATTAAGCAGGATGCTTGTGTAATTGAAAAAAATCTTGTCAAAATGATAGAGCAGGGTATGGCCAGGTTTCCACATAGAAGATGCTGTTAGATGTATATTTGTATATGTGTATTTTCCCCACCTGTTAGGGGGTTTCCTGCATATTATCACCTGTACATGTAACTATATGTTGTGGCCTTTGGCCCCCAGGGAATACAACTAGTCTATTCCTAACATGGTATCAGAGCGCTAGGTTTAGCTCCTCTCCTCGCCGCCGCCGCCGCCCGCCCCGGCCTTCTGCCGCCGCGCCCGGCCGCCGCCGCCTCTCCCTCGCCGCCGGCGAGCTTCGGCCATCGCCGCCGCTCCTCTTCCCCGGCCACCCCGTCCGCCGCCGCTCCTCTCCGACCGCCCTGGCCGCCCCGTCCGCCGTCGCTCCTCGTCCGCCGCCGCCGTCCGCCCCGGCCGCCTCGTCCGCCGCGTCCCGGCCGCCCCGTCCGCCTCCCCGCGCCCTGGTCACCCCGTCCGCCGCCGCCGCACCCAGGCCGCCTCGTCCGCCGCCGCCGACCGCCCTGGCCGGCAGCCTCGTCGCCCGCCCCCGCCGCCGCTGACCGCCCCGACCGGCCGCCTCGTCGCCCGCCCCCGCCGCCCCGTCTGCCGTCGCCCCGATCACATCTGGTTTTCGATCGGGCGTTGACCTCTGTTTAGTTTCGTCAAAAAAAAGGGACTATGTCCTCTTCTTCGTCGTCGTCGGGCTACCTTGCGATTCATCGCTGCCCGGTGATCTTTGATGGCGCGAATTACCCTGATTTCGCTGCCTTTATGCGCGTCCACATACGCGGTCTTCGTCTTTAGGGTGTGCTTTCCGGCGAGGTCCCCTGTCCGCCGTGCCCCACTGCTCCTACGGTGCCTATTCCACCGACGCCCGTTGCCCTTGCCCCCGATGCTACTCAGGAGGCCAAGGATGCAGCCAAGAGTGCTGATGATACTGCTCTGGCTGAGTATGACCGGCAGGTCCAGGAGTATTCTGACGCTCTTGCGACCTACCGGCTGGATCTGACTGACTACACTCAGTGGATAGATGAGGATGCTCGTGCTGCTGCTGTTCTTACTTCCAGTGTTCTGCCTCAGTATGCTGCTGAGTTCATGGGTCTTCCTACTGTTGCTGCTCAGTGGGCCTTTCTTTGTCAGCGCTATCACCTGTCTGGGGATGCTCTTTACCTGTCTGGGGAGGCTCGTCTTCGTGATCTGTTTCTTATGACTGATCTTGGTCCTCTCTGCTACTTTCTTGGGATCGAGGTCTCTTCCACTTCTGATGGCTTTTCTATCTCTCAGGAAAAGTATATTCAGGATCTTCTTGCTCGTGCTGCTCTTGGGGATGAGCGCACTGTTGAGACTCCTATGGAGCTTAATGTCAAGCTTCGTCCTACTGATGGTGATCCTCTTCCTGATCCGACGCGTTATCGTCATCTTGTTGGGAGTCTTATTTATCTTGCTGTCACTCGTCCTGATATATCTTATCCTGTTCATATTCTGAGCCAGTTTGTCTCAGCTCCTACCATTGTTCACTATAGTCATCTCCTCCGTGTTCTTCGTTATCTTCGTGGCACGATCACTCGTCGCCTTTTCTTTCCTCGTTCCAGCTCTCTCCAGCTCCAGTGCTACTCAGATGCTACATGGGCGAGTGATCCTACGGATCGTCGTTCACTTTCTGCTTACTGTGTGTTTCTTGGTGGTTCGCTTGTTGCTTGGAAGACGAAGAAACAGGTTGTAGTTTCCCGTTCGAGTGTAGAGGCTGAGTTGCGAGCTATGGCCTTGTTGATTGCTGAGGTGACATGGTTACGATGGTTGCTTGCAGATTTTGGGGTCTCTGTTACGACACCCACTCCACTTTTGTCTGACAGTACAAGTGTTGTCAGTATTGCACGTGATCCGGTCAAGCATGAGCTTACCAAGCATATTGGTGTTGATGCTTTTTATACACGTGCTCAGGTGCAGGCTCAGGTTGTTGCGCTTCAGTATGTGCCTTCAGATTTGCAGTTGGCGGATTTCTTTACAAAGACACAAACTAGAGCGCAGCATGACTTCTTACTCTCCAAACTCAGTGTTGTGGATCCACCATGAGTTTGAGGGGGGGGGGGTGTTAGATGTATATTTATATATGTGTATTTTCCCCACCTGTTAGGGGATTTCCTGCATATTATCACCTGTACATGTAACTATATGTTGTAGCCTTTGGCCCCAGGGAATACAACCAGTCTATTCCTAACAGATGCGAGAAGTTGAAAATTTTGCATGCAGGTCAGCAGATGTGTAGCACAGTTCGGATTGGATTTTTTTGTTTGGTATAGGTGCACGGCTGTTTTGTCAAACTCGTCAGCCGACTCTAGTCTCCCCTCTGACGTAGCAGATGTAGCTAGCCAGTACAGTCCAGAGTAAGTGATGTCCTTGACAGTTTTTTAATCTCACGCCTGACGACCTAGATCGTTCCTTGTTTGGTATTATTATTTTTTCACAAAGGGGGATGCAAGCACCCTATTCTTGCTGCTTCAATAACATCGCTGGAAACTTACATGGGGGTTCAAAAAGATAAGAAAATTACAAAGAGACCCTGCTAACAAAGCAAAGAGGACCCTGGAATTAAGCGCAGAACGCGATCAAGCCCAGCCTCCTCTTCCACCTCCAGATCGATGCCGGCCCTGCGGAAGGACTGCGACGGCGCCGCCGGGGACGCACCACTTGGAGTGCCACGCAGTGAGATCCAACACGCAAAGCCGCCGCAGCGGCGGAGCAGCAGCTCTACTGCTGTTGAGTCCGACGGGATGGCGGAACAAGCCGTCAAAGAGTCGCTGGAGAAAAGCTCCATAGATCGAACCGGACGCCGGAGGAGCCGTCACCCTGCGCATGCTGCCACCACCTCAAAAGCCAGCACCCACAGAGAAACGGGGACCAGGGCGCCATGGACTGCACCAGTCTTCAGAACCAGAGGAGGAGCGGACCGGCCAGCTACTAATCCCCCTCGCCGCCACGGCCGGGCAGGAAGAGAAGCCGAACCACACCTGCCGCTGCTCCATTCCTCTCCTGCCACCACAGCCGACCAAGGAAGAGAGGAGCTTCCAGATCTGCACCGAAGAACCAGCTCCTAGGCCCTTTATTGGAGTCGCCGGAGCAGCGCTCGCCCCCGCATCTGGCTCAGCCCACCCGAGCACGGCGAGGCCAAGAGCCACCGCCGACCGGCCCAAATCTCGGCCGGAGATCTGAGAGCCCCTCCCGGCAAGACGCCAAAGCGGCGATAGGCACCAAAACTACAGGCCCGCGGCCACCTAACCCTACTACGGACGGAGAGATCGCCGGCGCACCCCCTTAGCCATCCTCGCCGGCAACGCCGGCGAGGAAGGCCTCGGTTCGGCGCGGCTCCTCTCGAGACCTCTCGAGATTACTGTAGCAAGAGAGAGTGTGTACGGGGGGGGGGGGGGGGGAATCCCTTGTCTGGTATTCGATCCATCAAAATCTTGTGCCGTGGCCGCACCGATTGTCAATTTGTTATTTATTCATGCATTTGTTAACCGAGTACTCTTTCCCTCCGAAATACATGATGAATAATTTAGTCAGAAGCTAAAATTTATTAAATTTGACCAAAAGAAAGAGAGCACCAAACAACTGGAATATAAGATATAAAATAGAAGGATTTATTTTATGTGAACTTACTGATATAGATTTGGAATTGTAGACCACTTTCTAGACATTCCTCTAGAGACGCTTCTTAATTTGTCTCTGTAATATCAGGTATAGACAATTTGCCTATTGTAGAGACAATTTTTTGAAACATTTTAAATGAGTCGCAAACGTACATTAGTTGAAACATTTGTGTAAAGGATTGAAATTTTGGATTTGCATTCTAGAGACAACTTTTAAGGTATTCCAAATTGTCACTAAAAAAATAAGAATAATAATGACTGAGACACTTCACAAAATGTATTCAAATTTTTATCCACACACACACACTATTTGATGCATTTTGCTTGTTCTATAGAGACATTTGTTTTATGTTATAGTCATGTTGTGCAATACTCAAAATTCATTCCAAGTATACATGAGTTCTTGTGTAAGCTTTCAATGGTTAAAGGAATAAGTTTTATCATTAAGGATATGAGTTCAAGGACTGCTTTTGCCACATTTTCTATTATATTTTTTTACTCTAGAGTAGAGAGACATAATATGATGCCTCTTGTCGAGAAGATATCTAGTGCTATATACTACTTGAGTGCTACAAGATTCCCTACATCTGTGTCGTTCAGTTGAATCAGAGGGACAGTACAGTGGGTTGGTTCAATGGTTCTTCTGGTAACATTTGCACCTCACGCCCTGCAGCACAGTGATTTCTCTTGCAAACTGAAGTAGGGAGCCCCGCGTTTGCAATATTTGACTTGCCGCGAGGCAGCGCAGGTCATCCGCCGCTATGAAGGTAGACAGTACCGCGAATACATGGATAATCTTCTTCTTTTCTCCGAAAAAGATGCCATTTTCAAAATAATATAAAGGCACACAATCAGTCCCGGTTCCAAATCTGCATCTAAATTCCCTACTCATGGACAACTCAATCGGTCCCTTTTATTGCTCCACCTTCACCAATCAGTCAACCACCATTGATTGAAGCCAGACAATAAGTTGCCAGAATCAATTTACCTAGATTACGTATTTGCAATAACAAATTGGAAAGAACGAGGATCTATCCATACGGACTTTAGCCTGCGTGTAGCCGTGTACCACATAAGTTAATATCACTTTGTTCTATAATATAAGCCGTTTTGGCTAATTTGTATATCGAGTCAGTAAGTGTCCGTAGGCATCAAAGGGTCAGCATGAGCTGCATATGTAATGTGGTAACTTGGTTCAGATAAACTCCGGTGGTCATGCCGCGCCGCGTCCCCTTTTAGGTGTTCAAATTCATGGAACTAGTGTGTGCTTGTGTACATAGATAAAATATATCAATGATAGAAAAGGCAGCTGGCTAGGGACGCGGATGTATGACTCATAGGTGCAACATGCCTGCTAATCACAACCATACGTTATTACTATCTAGAGATCTGAGCATTAAATTCGCATTTATTAGCTGATAATTCATAATGTGAGCGAATACTAACTGAATACAACCTGCACATTGCGTACATGGCCGACAATTTCAATGCTACTATATCCTAGTACAGGACAGAACAGAGCCAGGCTACCAGCAAGTTCTCGCCGGCCGCCATGGCTGGACCTCCGCTACATGCTCCACATGAGGTCGCCCCCACCAAAACCGGCAAGGGCCCAGTTCCTTGCCGGCGCAAGCAGCTCGCGTTCATGGAGCCCGGCGATGCCGATGCTGCTCGGGGCACGGGTTCACGGAGCCCGGCGATGCTGATGCTGCTCAGGGTTCCCGGGTACAGAGATCGCCCACACGTCCGGGAACGTATGCTTGCAGCTTGCCATACAACGCGCGGCCGGCGGGGCTCTCCGGTGTAAACAACCACGCGTCGTTGTCGCCGGTCACAGAGGCAGTCGAGGCCGACGAGAGCGCGGACGACAAGAACGTGGTAGGGGTCCAGCTGCCAGCATGAGTACGAGACATCCCTGGGATGGGAGCGGCGCCTCCTCCATGGTGGTCTTCTCGCCGCCAAGTACTTTTTTACCGGTGGTCTTCCTCGACGCCGTCCGGAGAAAAGCGCGAGATGGTTTGGCTTCGTAGTCCATCGGCCATCCTCGAGACCAACGACCACGTCACACACCGTCATCGGCAGGGACGGTGGTCGCGGATCCGTGGCGTCCATGGACCAGGAGAGCGCGGAGGCCCTGGGGGCAGGGAAGACTGCGGCGTCCATGGACCAGGAGAGCGCGAATCCGTGGCGCGCATGGACCAGGAGAGAGCGGAGTGTGGCAGCGGGCAGGAAAGCGGAGCCGGTATGAGTGAGCTGCAGCGATGGAGGATGAGGGCCGGAGTCAGCGAGCATGTTCACGGTTGCACGAGCTCCTCGCCATCGACATGGCAAGATGCACGGCCTCGTAGCCGTCTACCGGTAAGTTGAGCGGCCTTGTCGCTGTCGACTGGTGAGGCTGCAGGTTGCGGGGAGAGCTTATGCGGGAAGACAAACAGAGGAAGAGTGAGGAACGGTAACTGCAGCTTGAATGTGGGGCTAAATGTAATCGGTCGGGCCCGCCTCACCATGGCGTGTCAGAGGAAAATACAGTCTGTTATCAAAAGCTATACTTAGACGAATACGCTTGCATGTGGTGGTCCTAGAACAGGTGTCAAACATAGAAATCAGGGGGCATTGCACCTATGAGCTATGAAGCATTTTCCAGCTGGCTAGTTAGCTAGAAAGCTACAGATAGAAGAGAAGATCACGCTGACAAGAAGTATTATCATTTCTGTTTTTCTTTTAAAATATAATTACTATTGTGGCTATATATGTGAAGATTGTCACATTATACTTGGAGACAAGTATCTGGAGAACACGAGGATGTTGAGTAAAAGTGTACATGATATTAGCTGAAGCTGAACCTTTTTTGGACAGCATGCATGCAGGTTACACGGAGAAGAAGGGCATGCAACATCAGATACACGAGGGAGCTCGATCTGAACTAAACTTATTGATAAAAGCAACTTGTCCCGGGTTTAAGGACACGCTGAAGAACATGTCCCTTAAAGCAGAAACAACATGCCGGATATGATTAGCACTAATTAACTACGTGCCCAGGTATACGTGTTACCTAGTTCCTACATTCTCATCATACTCGTGTGTGGAATAACAGATAAATTAAAGTTGCTCCTCCTCCTTTTCGCTCCATACTTCCTTTTCTTATCTTGTCTCGTTCTCGATCGATCGTGTCTTGTTTGAGTGAAAGTAAAGAAGACCTTTTTTTTTTTTTTTTTTTTTATGATGGTGCCTCCGTCGATCGTTGAAGTGAAAGGACCGGCAAAAAACATGACACTTGTAGGGCGTACACAAGAGCACCTAGTGTTTGGAACCGAAGAGAATAAGAATTTGGTGCTTGGCCTTTTCTGCATCTCCTTAAATAAGTACTAAGCCGGTAGCTTTAGCTACAAAGCTGAAGTTAAGCTTTGCAAGCAACTCCCTGTTCCTCCTTTTCAACACAAGTGTTCACTTGTAGTTCCCATGCTAAAGCAAAGTTTTACAACATGTGACTGAAATGTTGATTCATATAGAGTACACAAAGCTCCAGAGTAACAATGATATTCAACAATACTTTGGACCAAAGCATCCCAGTGACTCTTGTTGCAAGAAATGAAGAGACACACATGATTGGGGTTCTAGGCTTCTAGCTGTACTCCGGTTAAGGCCAAAGTAAGCTAAGCTTCTTTTTTCAGGGAGTTAGTTAGTTTTTAGCATTCCTTGGCAGGCATCAACCTGGGTGGCCAATTATTAACTCCAGTGTCTGAAAAGGGCCATGCCAATTGCGGCGGAACTT
This sequence comes from Dactylis glomerata, assembly GCA_007115705.1. NCBI lineage: Eukaryota > Viridiplantae > Streptophyta > Magnoliopsida > Poales > Poaceae > Dactylis > Dactylis glomerata. The sequence continues at coordinate 61,885 of QXEO01000714.1, forward strand.
AGTTAATCGGTACTATAGCCGGCGAGTTGTTTGATCGTGCTCACAGAAGTACTATTAAAGAAAGCTAACACATGTACTGGTGCTGTTAAGTTTTATTAGAATCCTACATTCCTACTCCACTCACAAATCATTAGATTTCAGTGGCTGCCACGGCATCCATGGTCATTACAGACAGTGACTCCTTGCAGAACTGTCCTTGTTCTGCCCAGATTGGCCATGGAGCAAGAACATCAAAATGGCAGTGTCACTGCAGTTGCAAGTATAACCGGAGCATGAAAATGATGGGTGCCCTAAGTAATTCCAAGTTTTTTCTTGCCTAATCTAAGTAAGTCCAAGTTTTTTTTTCCTTGCCTAAGCTAAGTAATTCTAAGTTTTTTCCATTAGCCAAGCAAGTCAACCATCTCAATTTTACTAGAACTGCTTTAACATCTTTAGACCCTTGACTGTTCAAATGCATATACTACAACACCACACTACTAGGAAAATCCTTATCCATGGGCCCATTATCTACGGCGCACTATGTTTCGGTGCTCCACAGATAAGTAGCCGTGGCGCACCAAAATAAATGCTCCACAGATATTACCTTATTTGTGGCGCACCAAACCTGGGGTGCGCCACGTATATGTGGACCCCAACGAGCACCAGGGCCTGGGGTGTCAGGCCCCCACATCCGTGGCGTATGTATCTGGGGTGCGCCACGCATATGGAAGAGATCAATGGCGCACCACTGATCCATGCGCCACGGATATAAGTAGGCCCATCCTCTGAAAAAGGTGGTAGACATATCCATGGCGCATGTCCCTTTGGTGCGCCACTAATATGTATATTTGTGGAGCACCTAAATGGGGTGCGCCGCAGATATTATGCGTGGCTCACGTATTAGGGTGCGCGACAGGTACCACACATATCCGTGGCGCATATAGGCGTGTGCCACAGACCTGTTGGTTGATATGCGTGGCGCATGCTAGGTGCGCCACTAAGACTCAAAATGATGCTCCACGGATAGGGTTTCTCCTAGTAGTGCCATAACCACAGAATATATTAATTAAACGAGCACTAATCCGATGCATGTCTGACGACTAGCTAGCTATTACCACTAGCTTTTGACATCTGAGTTTAGAATGGAAACAATAGGCAATTCAGGGAAAGGTCTTGACTTGTGTGACGTGCTGACTGCTGAAGAGAGCCATTGGGTTTATAAAAATAAAACGAAAATGACAAAGAGCTCAGGATGTAATTTTTTATGTGCTGAAATGAGCTGTTTGTTCGTCAAAAGGAAATAAAAAGAGTCGTTGCAGGTATGCAAGTTTCAATGCGAGGTCCTTGCAGAAAAGGACGTGCGTGCTGGGATGAATTAGCATGATAGATCTTCTTCTAGAAGGAAACACATGTAGTTTGACTGCCATGTGTGTAGATATTGATGATTAATCAGCACAAGAAATCGGTGGCGTAGCAGTTCGTAGTGGCGATGAGAGTGTGCGACCATGCGTTGAAGGCTCGAAGCAGGTCTTAATTCAGGAGGAGATTTACACTCTGAACAATTCTTCAGCTAGCCCATTCACAGCCACAGGTAGTAAAACACTTGACAAATCTAGTCGTAATTTTAGTGGGTTGGACAGAAATAGCAAGTAGAGAACAATTTCCGGGGAGTGAGGGACATCGAGATGCTCTGACCAGACGCAGGTCTCATCTCATTCTCATGTCCTGATCAGAGTTCAGTTTGTTGTGGTCAAGTCCGACAGGTGTTGCGCACAGGCAGCAACGAATTCCAACTTCTAAGGGCTGACGAATTTAACCACACAACGAAGGAATAGACCACTAACCATTTCGATCCAATTTCCTTGTAACTAATCAGGAGTATAATTTGCAACCATGCATGACTCCCTTTAACAGTCAGTCAGAGACGAGATTGATTGTTGTTAGCAAACAACGGCTAATCCTCGCTGACTTGCTGACAGAGGCTAAGCTGCACTGTCTGCTAGTACTAGTGGAGATGGAAAGCAAAATGTGCAGTCGATGAATAGTGCTACTGATTGATCTAGAGCCTAGAAGAAACTGCACTAGAGCACTAGGGTTAGTCGGCAACGCGATCGGATTAGACCGGCATCTGCTAGCTCCTTGTGCTTGCTGCTGTCCCTGCTTCCGGCAGCAGGGAACAGCGAATCCTGGACGTTTACTGTTGCATACACCTTTTATTCCCCTTTATTTGTTCTCTTGCAATAATGTATATATTCAACTGTTTATTTGCCTTTGAACGAATTTCAAACGTTTGGACGTGCGGCCTGATCATTTTGATTTTTTTTCCTTTGTAGAATCTCTCGCCTCGGCCTTTTTTTTTATTGATCATCTTTCCCTCGGTCTTGTGTGTCTCCCTCTCATGGTTTAGTGTTGGGCCATCAGGTGTTACACAGTTTTCCAGCCCAAGCCCATCTCAAGCATGTGTTTTTGCGCGTAGCCCAATGCTATGCTGTTTTTGTTTTGTTGATTCATTTCTTGGATGACGATGAGAAGACCACGAGAGAATTAGCAGCCGAGGAATTTCTGGGCAAGTCATCACCGACATGGCGGCGCCGCGCCCATGGAAACACTTGAGCATGCGTCACTAGCGGAGGCAAAAAGCCTTAGATGGCGGTCGCGCGTTGGTACATGCATGCAAAGACCAGAGGGGAAAGAAATCAATGGCGCCCGTGGAATGAAACTATCTCTAGGCTAGCTCCTGGATGATGAGCATCATATTTGTGCTATCAGACCTACCAATAATGCTCGTCGATCCTGTTGTTGGTCAAGGCAAATATATGCAACTAGCTAGGTTTGTTTTCTCACGTCAAAATCAGAAAGTGTCTTTGGCTCCCAAGTCTCATTGATCTCTTTGTTTCAAAAAATTCATTAAAAAACATGTTTATAAGTTTCAAAAAAAAACTGAAATCAAATATGGGCATAGTACAAGCATGTAAATTCTCAATGCAAAATTCTTTGTATTGTGTGCTATACAAAAAAAAATCTGATAAAATTTGGAGACTTGAATACTCAGATCCACACGTTTGTCTTTTTTGTGTAGCCAAAAATATGAAGTATTTGAAATTAATGTTTTGCACGTTTGTGGGATAAATCGTTGGCTACATTGGGATTTTTTTTCAAAAAAAAAACTGAAACTATGAATGTGATTTTTTTAAAAATAAAACAAATCACTAGTGCTCGAGAGCCAAAAATTCCACTCCATCATGATGAACTATGAAAGAGAACGTATATATAGTCCATTTCTTAACACATGATGAAGCATCTGCATAACGGTGAATATGTAAAATTAATCATATGCACTGTGTAGTTGCGAGTTGCATTGTGGAGAACCTTGCCATACATACAATGCAACACGCAAAGGTGATGTGAAACAAAAACCCAAGATTCAAGAAACAGGCCATGACTCATGACTCATGAGGGAGAGAGTTGACGCCGTCGTGCCGAGGTGACACAATCCCTGGTGCTGACAAGAGATTAATCATCAAATACCACTTGTAGTCGTGAAGAAACAAGGAGAGCGAAGTAGAGAAGAACCTATAGCATGCGCACAGCTGCATAAGTACGCAAACCAGTTAGGTAGGTAGGTACAAGGATTTTCATCGTCTCAACTTGTCGGAAAGGGACAGTCACCAGTTGACACCCACAAGCAGGGTTCGTCGATCTATAGCTAGCTTAGCTCGCTTCTCGGTCTCAAGTCTTGCAGCCAGGGCACCAGGGCCGGCGGCCGGAGAACTGATGAGTGGGTCGATGCATGCATTTCACTTTCAGAGTGTGCTTGCGCACCAGTGCGTCCACTTCCATGCTCCATAGATTGTTTGGCAGCTTAATTAGATCGAGATGTTTGAATTCAGGGGGCGAAGGGAACACGACCAAAGGAAATGCATGCATACGCACCAACCAGGCCTTTCCCATGTTGCGGTGGACCCTAGATATTCTCTAGCCAAATGTCTTGGTATTAGTATTTAAAAGCTTTTTAAAAATGCAGGGTTTTAGAACGGTGATGCTGTATAGATACGTGATATTTCAAATTCATGTTCATTTGGAAGGAGACATGAAAACAACAAATTTAACATGATTCTCATGTGGTTTTCCTCATTTTATTGTTGTTAACTTAGTTTCTAGTTTCCACCGGCCGATGCTTTCACAAAATTTAGCACATTTTGACCTCATATCTAGCAAAACAAAAATACAAAGAGAAGTCTAAAGATATTTTTGGCAATCAACATTCACAAAGATGTTCAGCCGAATGAGTTCATACGTTGCCAATTCGACAATATCAAATGGGGGAGAATACTATTTGACCTCCATTGCGTCGGTTACAAAAGCGATGCGTACCTACCACGGTATATCAATGATTGATCCTTTCTTCCATGTTTCTTAGTTATTGTTTCTTTCCTCTTTTTTCTTTTGTTATTTCTTAATTTTCTTCTCTTTTTCCTAGATATGTTTTTTTTTGTTTTTCTTGTTTTCCATTCTCTTTTTATTTATCCTTTTAGTGTTGTGTTTATTTATTCCATATTTATTTATTAACTATTTTTACATTGGTTCTTAATTATTTGGTAAAAGTGTAAAACATTTATAAGATAGCTTTCACAAATGCTTCTATTCCTTGTTTGTGTCTTATTTTTTAAAAAGTTGGCTCATGATTAAAACAATGTCACATTTTTCTTATTTAAACGATTTGCCACTATATAAAACCCATATAGTGCTTAATTTTACCGTTGACCTTCTAGGTTGTCTCTATAAGGACACACTGTTCAATTTTCTTGTTTGTCTAGGGGACTTTCTGAGTTGGCCAATGATTAATCTAATGCCACCTTCAATAGTTGGAAATCCAATAGTTATAGTAGGCATCATAAAGAAGATTTTGTGATACTTTTGGTTGCATTCATCTATTAATTGTGGCACAAATTGTTTATTTCTTTGTTTCCCTTATTATTTTTTATTGCACCAATGATCAAAACTCTAAAATGTTCTAGCAATTAATATGAAGCATGCATACAATGCTTAATATTTGTTTTGTCTGAAATGATCCTGCTAGTGTGTTTGATGCACACATGCATCTATTGATCTTTGTGGCACTATCTTAGTTCGTCACATATTAAAACAATGCTACCGTTGAGGTTGAAGATCCAACTATTGTTTCTGCAATGGCATAATGATCTGGATAGTTCATATGAAACACAAAATGTTTAATTATTTAGTTTTATCACCTAATGTTGACCGTCTCTGTAAGTTTTAAGGTAACATATGTAACTCTTTTCATTGTAATTGCTAGATTTCTGTTCTGCAGAGATCTGCCATTTTTAGAGGCACAGATAGATATGGAAGCAGTTTTTTATTAGCCGAGTTGAATGGTTTGGTTTATTTTCTATGGACTAATTGGTTTGGGTTGTGATGGGTTTAGTCTTTAAATAATTAGGTTCAGTTTGGGTTTAAGGGGGAAATAGTTGGGCATGAGCTTCTTTGGTCCTATTTAGTTATGTTCCTAATAGTTAGGACCGACCTTTGGTCTAGAACCGTCATTCCTATTAGTTTGACACGTGAGCCTGCAAGCTGCGAAGGAGAGTTCCTCCGCGTGAGGTGAAGAAGCGGCAACAAACAGAAATAGCAACGCCAATCACTAAGACTTTCAAGGAATGCAATGGTGACATTCTCCCGCTCCATGGCAGGGAGGCTCTATTGTCTCATGGGGTTGAATGAGGCGGCAATGGTGGTCGTCGCTTTGTAGGTTATTATATAGCTATGCCACAGACATTTCTATATTATTTGACAAGGAACATGGCATTTTTTGTTGGTATGCCAGGGTTTAATCTTATTTTTCTTAGTTTTAGCCTGTAACTAAAGCAATAAAGGCAGAAGGGAGGACCCCTAAATCAAGTGTAGTGGTTGTTTCACAGAGTCATGGTGATACTGCCAAATGCTCGCATCGGTCCACATGGCCAACTCTTCCAGTTATTCCAGGAGAAAGAGATGTGCGGGGCACTATTCTTGATTGCTTGCTTTGATATATTAGGCCAATAATGCTTTCCAAATTCTTTGACAACGAACATCTCCGTGCGTTGGACTTGTACATGATTTTTTTTGACTTGTTTTGTCTTTGTTTCATACTACAAATAAATCTATGGAGGCAAAATGTGTCCATGTGCGTTTCGCAGAGCAGCAGTAACAATGCTTATTACTTGCATCTGCCCACTGCGTCAATTATTCCATTTATTCAAGTACAAAAAGTGGTTGAAGCTACACTCTAGTCAATTGATATAACCGGACAAGAACGGAGGAAATAGTTGTCATAATTACCTAACACGCCAAGATATGCATGAATTGGACAATAGTAAGCTTTGACTGACCACTACTTAATAATCTTGTTTGCAGCTCTCATGGTAAGCCAAATATTACATATTTGGTGATACAATCCCAATGAAAGAAACCAACATGTATGGTGACAAGCTTCATAAGAGAAACCCTACATGTCTAGAGATGCCTCTATAATGCTTGATTTAACTATTGTAGAAACTTTCAAGGTTTGTACTAATTTTCAAAGCTTTCCAGATGATTTAATATTTGATTTCTTTTCATTTTCTAGTTGCACCTGTCAATTTCCATGCGAGATAACTTCTTGTTAGCGCTAAAGGTAAAATAGTTGGTAGTGCTTATTAAAGATGGGCCTAAACATACCCATGCCATTATATTTTCTATACTTTTGATGGGATGTATTAAATGATGCAAATTTGTTTGCTTATGGGTCTATAAATGGGCCATACGAGGATATTTCAAGTAACAATATTGCGACGTAGATGCATAGGGCCGAATGTTACCGTATACTATATCGTGTTGTAGTTGGGCCTAAATTCTTATCGGGGCAAAAGTATATGAACTATAATGTGCCATTACGAGGCCGCAAGATTAGTAAGTCTCATGTTTAGTAGACCAGATTGGGCCAAAAGTGGGCTCTACATGCCGTATGTGGGCCAAGGTAGTAATGTACCTAAAGGGTATCATGTTGTACATGGCCAAATGATGGGACATCCAAATAATTATAGGCCCGCTCGTGGGCTAAAATAGCAAAGGGGCATTTATATTTAGGACACTAATATTGGCTGACCCACCTAAATTTTAGTAGATCGGCCCGCTTAAATATTAGTAGGCCTTAGGTGGGCCGGCCATAGACCTTAGGTGGGGATGTCATCTACGACAGATTTACAACAGTGGAAAAAAATACAATGGCATGAACGACCAATTAACGGTGTTTGTCACATGTTATTTAGGCTGACGTTAATATTTGATGGTCATTGATACGTCTCCAACGTATCCATAATTTTTGATGCTACATGCTTGTTTTTACACCATTTGTTTAGTGTTTCGTTACACTTCGTGGCATTTTTATGCATTTTCCGGAACTAACCTATTAACGAGTTGCCACAGTGCCAGTTCCATGTTTTCTACTGTTTTTGTGTTTCAGAAATGCTACACACGAAATATTCTCGAAATTGGACGAAACAAAAGCCAGAAGTCCAGATATTTCACGGAGCTTCCAGATGACCGAAGAGGAGACGGAGCCGAGCCAGAGGGCGGCCACACCATAGGGCGGCGCAGCCTAGGGATGGCCCACGCCCCCTGGTGGTGTGGGCCCCCTGGTCCACCTCTGACGCTGCCCCTTCGCCTATAAAGACCCCCCGACGGGAAAAACCTAGGCCCCGATCACTTTTCTAGAAACACATCGCGATCCGCCGCCATCGTCGACCCGAGATCGGGAGGGTCCAGAAGCTCTTCCCGGCACCCTGCCGGAGAGGAGAATCGCCACCAGAGGTCTTCTTCATCGCCATGCTTGCCTCCGGCGCGATGAGTGAGTAGTCTACCTTGGACTATGGGTCCAGAGCAGTAGCTAGATGGTTGTCTTCTCCACCATGTGCTTCATGTTTAGATCTCGTGAGCTGCTTTACATGATCGAGACTACCTTTATGTAATTCTACATGTTGTGTTTGTTGGGATCCGATGAATATTGGTGTTATGATTGAGTTGATGTACTGAATTTTATCTTATGTTATCTCTATGTTGTTTATGATCTTGCATGCTCTCCGTTGTTAGTAGCTATCTTGGCCGAGTAGTTGCTAGTGACTCCAAGAGGGGGTATTTATGCTCGATAGTGGGTTCATGCCTCTATTTAATCTGGGGGAGTGACAGAAACCTCTAAGGTTGTAGATGTGCTGTTGCTACTAGGGGGAAAACAACATTTATATGCTCGAGGGCATATGCTTTGTTTACATTACGCACTTTGCTTAATGCAATTATCTGTTGTTCGCAACTTAATACTTGTGGAGTTCTCAGATTGATTCGCCACAAGTGGATTATTAGTCATAGATGCAGTTGGATGGCGGTCTATGTATCTTGTTGTAATACCCAGAGTAAATCTCATAGTGATCCTCTCGACATGCACATTGTCTTTATTCTATCAATTGACCAACTGTAATTTGTTTACCCAGCATGTATTATTTTATCTTATGGAGAGACACCACTAGTGAACTGTGGACCCCGGTCCTATTTCCATTATATTGCCATCACATGTTTACTTTACTCGTAGTGTTTACTTTACTTGCATACTATTACTATTTTCCACTTGATACGCTCATTCCTTTGTTTCAAGCAAACCGGTGAGATTGACAACCTCATCGTAAGTTGGGAGCAAAGTATTTGGTTGTGTTGTGTGCAGGTTCCGCGTTGCAGTTGGCAAAGCAAAGCTTGGACGAGGTGCCTTATAAATTGTCCGGAGCTGTCGCAAGCTAGCAAGCATCACCTTCAGTCGTATTGGCTTCTTCCTCTCCTGATCGACATACCTTGGTTTCTTACTGAGGGAAAACCTTGCTACTATATTCATCATACCTTCCTCTTGGGGTTCCCAACTGGGCGGTGATTCACATTAACTGTACCGCAAGCATCAAGAATTTTCTGGCGCCGTTGCCGGGGATTGAAGAAGAAGAAGCTCCCACATCAACTACATGTTCCCACGTCAACTTGGCACCAACTATTTTCTGGCGCCGTTGCCGGGGAGGAAAAAGAAGACTTCTGCAAGGGGAGTTTCGCACGCACATCCTTTACTTTGTTTTAAGTTTTTCTTTACTTTATTTTTACTTGCATTGTTTTATCAAAAACTCAAAAAAAAATTAGTATCCTTGATAGCTATTTTTACTTGTCTGCTTTTAGTCTTGTTAGAATGAGTAATCCTGAAGTTGAAGTTCGTACTTTTAAGCAACAAGGAAGAGAAAGCTTGAAAGATGCTTGGTACCGTATTAGAAATTCTCATCATAGGTGTACAAAGAAGCATTCTACCATGATCCTCCTTAGAAATTTTTATGTTGGTATAACTAGTTGGTATAGGTACATTCTTGATACTCTTGCAGGAGGTAATTTTCTGGGTACTCCCACTCTTGAAGCATGCACTTTAATTGAAAGTTCAGTGGGAGTACCACCTATTCATGTTGTTAAAACTGAGGTCATTTTGGAGGAAGTTTTATAAAAGCTTAGCTCTTTAGAAAAAAAGTTTGCCAAATATCCTTGATAATGCTAGCCGCGTAATGAATTGATAGAAAGTATCGGTAAGAGAATCACCGTTTTAGAGGCTAGCACTACTCTTGATAGTCAAAACCTTAGGATTGGGAAACTAGATGAGTCCATGGAAACTTTAAGTTCAATTTTCTCTTCTCTTAAGTTTAAGAAGGAGAAAGTTTTTGGTGGAAAAGAGCAAAAATTTATATATGTTCCCAAGGTGTCTGTGCCTAAACCGCAGCATGTTTTTAAGATTGGTAAGACTTTTAGTTCAACTAAGAGTGACTTGCAGGTTGAATCATCTTCGGGAACCTCTAAAGTGCCTAGTGTGGTAAGTGGTGATCTTGAGGAAACAGTTGATCTTGATGCTTCATCACTTGATATTACTTCATTCACACTTTCTGCGCCTAGCTCAAAGGCGTTAAAGAAAAGCACTCTTGGGGAGATAACCCAATATTTTTACTTTCAGTTCTTTTTCTTTTATTTGATTCTTGGAAGTTATTACTAATGTAATAAAACCTCCCCTTATCATTTTTATTTTGTTTTTGTGCCAAGAGAAGCTTCTAGTTTGAGTGCGGTAAGATTTGGGGATGTTGCTGTCCTGAAACAGTTTTCGGTGCTGCACCGTAAAAATTCGTGAAAATTCTCTGTATATCTTTTGGACCTCCGATTTCTTCTAAATATGCCCCAGGTTATATCCAAACTTTCATTAGTTGAACACTTTTTGATTTGAGCAACAGAAAAACCCCTAAAAAATTCTACCTTTGTCAGCTGTTCTGTTTTGACAGATTTCTGCCAATATTTGTGTTTGCCGCTTTATTGCTTTCTTTTTGAGTTCTTTTGATCACGGAACTTTTGTGGAAGTTGCTAAAGTAGTATATAATTTATATGTGGTGGTTTTGAGTTGAAACCGGAAGCAAAAAAGGGTTGATTCTATGTTATGCTTACACTAATGTTGCTAATAGATTTGTGTTTAGTTTTGTATGAAGGAAGTTTTCAAGTGTAAGGATTGGAGAATGATGAGATGAGTTGAAGAATGGACAAAAGCTCAAGCTTGGGGCTGCCCATGTCACCCCAAGAAATATCCAAGAAGTACAAGCATCAAAGCTTGGGGATGCCCCCGAGGCACCGCTTCTTCATCGGCAAAAATCAGGTCACCTTTCAATACGCTATATTTTTATTGCTTCATGCATTATGTGTTTTTCTTGGAGCGTCAGTTGTTTTAGTTTTCAGTTATGTTTAGTTTTGTTTGCTGCAATAAATGGTTGGACCCCAACAAATTTCTTTTGGAGAAGTTGCCTTGCTTTTCATTTGCCAAGAACACTCCGTTTTCACTCTATTCGTTTCAACGAGTGTTCTCTTTTTCTAGAACTGCGTTTAGCTTTTGATTTTCGCCTTGATTTGCATTCAGATCTTGTTATATCTTTTCATCAAGGTGTATTTTTTTCTCTGGTCTATATTGGTTTTCATCAAAAGAGTTGGTTATAAAAAGTTCGAATGGTATTAGAAAAGAGAAAAAGCTTTATGCAAAAAAGTGGTACAAGAAGGAGCTTGTGTAGACTGCGGCCTAGGCTTTTTCATGTCGTGCTTGATGTCTTTTTGATAGCATGCTTAGTGGTTTTGCTGTAGCATGACTTGTCTCAAATAACTGAGATTGCTTAATGAGCCTTTGAAAAAATCATGCTTTGTTTTAATTATTTGGAAGCATTATTTTGGTTTTCTCCTTGATGCTTTATTTAGGTTGACTTGGCGCATGCTCACACATGTTTGACTCATACAAAGTCGCCATTGCCTCTATGATGATTTAGTTTTAGACTTTTGATGTCATCTTATGCTTCTTTTAATATCTCTTTGTCGGTATGTATGATTATGGCCGTTATTGCTCTCTTAGTTGGTCGCTCCCAGTCATTTGCTAGCCCTCATTTTGTACTGAGTATGAGCTCTACTCATGCATCCAACTCCTAAAAACCAAGTTTGCCATTGTGTCCACTATAAATTCCTATGCATGGTATTTGTAAGCCATTCCAAGTAAATTTTCATGTGCTACCTTTCAAAAACCTTCAAAACACTTCTCGTTTTGTGACACTATTTTCAGTTCATGGGGACGTAGTGGTCGGATTTGCTATCTTCATATTGCTTATTCCAAAAAAAAAGAGAAAAAAGAAAGAAAAAAGGCACTCCTCCATGGTATGTGAATGTTGGTGGGCACCCGATGGAATCGGTTAGCCATGGTTTGAGAAAGAAAAAAAGGTGGAGAGGAGTGCCAAGTTTTATAAAAAGAGCACAAAAAGTGCCAATCTCTCTCTCAAAAACTTGCTTCATTTTTGTATGGAAGATAGTAAGAACCCCATTGCTAGTCGTTGACAAAAGCAACCACCTCTCAAAACCCAAGTTTTATCTCTGTTTTACAAATGAAAAGCTCTAGCACATGTTTAATCACTGCATCCCTCCGCGAAGGGCCTTTCTTTTACTTTTATGTTGAGTCACCACCTTCTATCTTTATGCACCATTAAGAGAGCATAGTTGTCATTCTGAGTATAATGTGCATTGTCCCAAAGTTTTCATTGATTGATTCATATTGTTGGTTTCACTTGTTCTTAAATTACTTGTATCTAGTCGCCCTCTTAAACTTGAAGGTGTCCTATGCATTTATGTTTTGCTCTCTCATGAAGGACAAGCTGAAAACCATTTGTATGTTTTTCCTTATGATTTGGACACACGTTTGACTTTCATTGTTTCATTATCATGATCTTTTGTTTGTGTTCATTTTCATGTTATAACATGGTTGCTAAGTTTCTTCTATCAAGATTATGTCTTTCATGCCCATGTTTAAGTTCTTTTGATCCCAGCTACAACGCTTACATATATGGTCAAGATTGTGTAGGTGCATGTCACCTCAAAAATTATTTCTTTTGTTATCACTTACCTACTCGAGGACGAGCAGGAGTTAAGCTTGGGGATGCTGATACGTCTCCAACGTATCCATAATTTTTGATGCTCCATGCTTGTTTTTACACCATTTGTTTAGTGTTTCGTTACACTTCGTGGCATTTTTATGTATTTTCCGGAACTAACCTATTAACGAGTTGCCACAGTGCCAGTTCCCTGTTTTCTACTATTTTTGTGTTTCAGAAATGCTACACAGGAAATATTCTCGGAATTGGACGAAACAAAAGCCAGAAGTCCAGATATTTCACGGAGCTTCCAGATGACCGAAGAGGAGACGGAGCTGAGCCAGAGGGTGGCCACACCATAGGGCGGCGCGGCCTAGGGCTGGCCCGCGCCCCTGGTGGTGTGGGCCCCCTAGTCCACCTCTGACGCTGCCCCTTCGCCTATAAAGACCCCCCGATGGGAAAAACCTAGGCCCCGATCACTTTTCCAGAAACACATCGCGATCCGCCGCCGTCGTCGACTCGAGATTGGGAGGGTCCAGAAGCTCTTCCCGCCACCCTGCCGGAGAGGGGAATCGCCACTGGAGGTCTTCTTCATCGCCATGCTTGCCTCCGGCGTGATGAGTGAGTAGTCTACCTTGGACTATGGGTCCATAGCAGTAGCTAGATGGTTGTCTTCTCCACCATGTGCTTCATGTTTAGATCTCGTGAGCTGCTTTACATGATCGAGACTACCTTTATGTAATTCTACATGTTGTGTTTGTTGGGATCCGATGAATATTGTTGTTATGATTGAGTTGATGTACTGAATTTTATCTTATGTTATCTCTATGTTGTTTATGATCTTGCATGCTCTCCGTTGTTAGTAGCTATCTTGGCCGAGTAGTTGCTAGTGACTCCAAGAGGGGGTATTTATGCTCGATAGTGGGTTCATGCCTCTATTTAATCTGGGGGAGTGACAGAAACCTCTAAGGTTGTAGATGTGCTGTTGCTATTAGGGGAAAACAACATTCATATGCTCGAGGGCATATGCTTTGTTTACATTACACACTTTGCTTAATGCAATTATCTGTTGTTCGCAACTTAATACTTGTGGAGTTCTTGGATTGATTCGCCACAAGTGGATTATTAGTCATAGATGCAGTTGGATGGCGGTCTATGTATCTTGTTATAATGCCCAGAGTAAATCTCATAGTGATCCTCTAGACATGCATGTTGTCTTTATTCTATCAATTGCCCAACTATAATTTGTTTACCCAGCATGTGTTATTTTATCTTATGGAGAGACACCACTAGTGAACTGTGGACCCCGGTCCTATTTCCATTATATTGCCATCACCTGTTTACTTTACTCACACTGTTTACTTTACTTGCATACTATTACTATTTTCCACTCGATACGCTCATTCCTTTGTTTCAAGCAAACCGGTGAGATTGACAACCTCATCGTAAGTTGGGAGCAAAGTATTTGGTTGTGTTGTGTGCAGGTTCCACGTTGCATCTGGCAAAGCAAAGCTTGGACGAGGCGCCTTATAAATTGTCCGGAGCTGTCGCAAGCTAGCAAGCATCACCTTCAATCGTACTGGCTTCTTCCTCTCCTGATCAACATACCTTGGTTTCTTACTGAGGGAAAACCTTGCTGCTATATTCATCATACCTTCCTCTTGGGGTTCCCAACTGGATGGTGATTCACATTAACCGTACCGCAAGCATCAGTCATGCGAAAGACATCTACCATGGTAGTCATTTTCGTGGTTGATGGTGGCACATCTACCACGAATTTCCAAAAACCATGGTAGAACCATCCATGCGAGGCCATCCACCATAGAGTGCATTTCCTTGTTAAAGACTCATTAACCCCCAAAAAATGGCCCTTCTACCATGAAAATTGACCATGGTAAATGGAAATTTTTTGTGTTCACATATCACATTTAAGAACCATAGGAGTTATATCACAAATAAATAGAGAGAAATCAACCTTAGAATTAAATATTAACATTTCTTATTGACTCTGGGGCATAACTCCTTCACCAGCACCGTGGTAATGAAGGTGATGTTGGAATTTTCACGGTTAACTTGCCCAATGGTGTTGATGAAGTATATAACATTAGGGTGCCACGGGCCAAACTAGAGTAAGACCTATGATGGGGCCGAGTTGATGAAGTATAATGACCGGCCAGTTGGAAAACCCCAAGAGAAGGTTTTGATGAATATAGCAGCAAGTTTTCCCTCAGTTATGAAACCAAGGTTTAATCATCCAGGAGGAGGTTGAATTACGACTGAAGGTGATGCCCACTAGCTGTGTGATGCTCTAACAACGGCGCCGTTAACAATAACTTGGTAGCGCGTCTTCAACCAGTAGCAACGTGGAACCTGCACACAACACAACCAAATACTTTGTTCCCAAATTACGATGAGGTTGTCAATCTCAACGGTTTGCTTGAAACAAAGGGTATGAGCGTATCGAGTGGATAGTGATAATAGTATGTGAGTAAAGTAAATAGTGCGAGTAAAGTAAATAGGTGATAGCAATATAAAGGAAATAGGACCGGGGTCCACAGTTCACTAGTGGTGTCTCTCCATAAAATAAAATAATACATGCTGGGTAAACAAATTACAGTTGGGCAATTGATAGAATAAAGATAACGTGCATATGATGAGAGGATCACTATGAGATTTACTCTGGGCATTACAACAAAATACATAGACCGCCATCCAACTGCATCTATGACTAATAATCCACTTGTGGCAAATCAATCCGAGAACTCCACAAGTATTAAGTTGCGAACAACAGATAATTGCATTAAGCAAAGTGTGTAATGTAAACAAAGCATATACCCTCGAGCATATGAATGTTGTTTTCCCCCTAGTAGCAACAGCGCATCTACAACCTTAGAGGTTTCTGTCACTCCCCCAGATTAAATAGAGGCATGAACCCACTATCGAGCATAAATACCCCCTCTTGGAGTCACTAGCAACTACTCGGCCAAGATAGCTACTAACAACAGAGAGCATGCAAGATCATAAACAACATAGAGATAACATAAGATAAATTTCAGTACTTCAACTCAAGCATAACACCAATATTCATCGGATCCCAACAAACCAAACATGTAGAATTACATAACGGTGATCTCAATCATGTAAGGCAGCTCATGAGATCTAAACATGAAGCACATGGTGAAGAAGACAACCATCTAGCTACTGCTATGAACCCATAGTCCAAGGTAGACTACTCACTCATCGCTCTGGAGGCAAGCATGGCGATGAAGAAGACCTCCGGTGGTGATTCCCCTCTCTGACAGGGTGCCGGAAAGAGCTTCTGGACCCTCCCGATCTTCGGGTCGACGGCGGCGGCGGATCGCGATGTGTTCTGGAAAAGTGATCGGGTCTTTAGGTTTTTCCCGTCGGGGGGTATTTATAGGCGAAGGGGCAACATCGGGAGTGGCCCGAGGCTCACTCACACATAGGGGGCGCGGCCTACCCCTGGGCCACGCCGCCCTGTTGTGTGGGGACCTCGTGGCCCCACTCCGTCTCCTCTTCGGATCTCTGGAAGCTTCGGTGAAATTCTGGGCGACTAGCTTCGGTGAAATAGGGAACTAGCACTGTGGCGACTTGTTAATAGGTTAGTTCCGGAAAATGCATAAAAGTGCCACGAAGTGTAACGAAACACTAAGCAAATGGAGTAAAAACAAGCATGGAGCATCAAAAATTATGGATACATTGGAGACGTATCAGCATCCCCAAGCTTAAGTCCTGCTCGTCCTCGAGTAGGTAAGTGATAACAAAAGAAATAATTTTTGAGGTGACATGCACCTACACAATATTGATCATATATGTAAGTGTTGTGAGCTAGGATCAAAAGAACTTAAAACATGGGCATGAAAGACATAATCTTGATAGAAGAAACTTAGCAACCATGTTATAAACATGAAAATGAACACAAACAAAAGATCATGAAAATGAAACAATGAAAGTCAAACGTGTGTTCAAATCATAAGGAAAAACATACAAATGGTTTTCAGCTTGTCCTTAATGAGAGAGAGCAAAACATAAATGCATAAGACACCTTCAAGTTTAAGAGGGCGACTAGATACAAATAATTTAAGAACAAGTGAAACCAACAATATGAATCAATCAATGAAAACTTTGGGACAATGCACATTATACTCAGAATGACAACTATGCTCTCTTAATGGTGCATAAAGATAGAAGGTGGTGACTCAACATAAAAGTAAAAGAAAGGCCCTTCGCGGAGGGAAGGAGTGATTAAACATGTGCTAGAGCTTTTCATTTGTAAAACAGAGAGATAAAACTTGGGTTTTGAGAGGTGGTTGCTTTTGTCAACGACTAGCAATGGGGTTCTTACTATCTTCCATACAAAAATGAAGCAAGTTTTTGAGAGAGAGATTGGCACTTTTTTGTGCTCTTTTTATAAAACTTGGCACTCCTCCCCACCTTTTTTTCTTTCACAAGCCATGGCTAACCGATTCCATCGGGTGCCCACCAACATTCACATTCCATGGAGGAGTGCCCCTTTTTTTCTCCTTTTTTCTTTTTGGAATAAGCAATATGGAAGATAGCAAATCCGACCACTACGTCCCCATGAGCTGAAAACAGTGTCACAAAACGAGAAGTGTTTTGAAGGTTTTTTCAAAGGTAGCACATGAAAATTTACTTGGAATGGCTTACAAATATCATGCATAGGAATTTTTGGTGGACACAATGGCAAACTTGGTTTTTAGGAGTTGGATGCACGAGTAGAGCTCATACTCAGTACAAGGCGAGGGCTAGCAAAAGACTGGGAGCGACCAACTAAGAGAGCAATAACGGCCATAATCATGCAAAGCGACAAAGTGACATTAAAAGAAGCATAAGATGGCATCAAAATTCAAAAACTAAATGATCATAGAGGCTATTGGCGACTTTGTAAGAGTCTAACATGTGTGAGCATGCGCCAAGTCAACCCAAATAAAACATCAAGGAGAAAACCAAAATAATGCTTCCAAACGATAAAAACAACGCATGATTCTTTCAAAGGCTTATTAAGCAATCTTAGTTATTTGAGACAAGTCATGCTACAGCAAAACCACTAAGCAGACTATCAAAAATACATCAAGCACGGCATGCAAAAGCCTAGGCCGCAGTCTACACAAGCTCCTTCTTGTACCACTTTTTTGCATAAAGCTTTTTCTCTTTTCCAACACCATTGAAACTTTTTATAAACACCTCTATTGATGAAAACCAATATAGACCGGAGGCAAAAATACACCTTGATGAAAAGATATAACAAGATCTGAACACAAATCAAGGCGAAAATCGAAAGCTAAACGCAGTTCTAGAAAAAGAGAACACTCGTTGAAACGAATAGAGTGAAAAACGGAGTGTTCTTGGCAAATGAAAAGCAAGGCAACTTCTCCAAAAGAAATTTGTTGGGGTCCAACTATTTATTGCAGCAAACTAAACTAAACTAAACTGAAAACTAAAAACAACTGACGTTCCAAGAAAAACGCATAATGCATGAAGCAATAAAAATATAGTGTTTTGAAAGGTGACCTGATTTTTGCCGATGAAGAAGGGGCGCCTCGGGAGCATCCCCAAGCTTTGACGCTTGTACTTCTTGGATATTTCTTGGGGTGATGCATGGGCATCCCCAAGCTTGAGATTTTGTCCATTCTTCAACTCATCTCATCATTCTCCGATCCCTACACTTAAAAACTTCCTTCATACAAAACTAAACACAAATCTATTAGCAACATTAGTGTAAGCATAACATAGAATCAACCCTTTTTGCTTCAGGTTTCAACCTAAAACCACCACATATAAAGCATATACTACTATAGCAACTTTCCCAAAAGTTCCGTTATAAAAAAAACTCAAAAAGAAAGCGATAAAGCGGCAAACACAAATATTGGCAGAAATCTGTCAAAACAGAACAGCTGACAAAGGTCAAATTTTTAAGGGGTTTTCTGTTGCTCAAATCAAAAAGTGTTCAACTAATGAAAGTTTGGATATAACCTGGGGCATATGCACAAGAAATCGCAGGTACAAAAGATATACAGAGAATTTTCACGAATTTGTACGGTGCAGCACCGAAAACAGTTTCAGGACAGCAACATCCCCAAATCTTACCTCGCTCAAATTAGAGGCTTCTCTTGGCACAAAAACGAAATAAAAATGATAAGGAGAGGTTATTATAGTAGTAATAACTTTCAAGACTCAAATAAAAGAAAAAGAACTGAATGTAAAAACATTGGGTTATCTCCCAAGAGTGCTTTTCTTTAACGCCTTTGAGCTAGGCGCAGAAAATGCGAATCAAGTATTTTCAGAAGAAGCATTAAGATCAACTGCAGAAGTTTTGTCAATTAGGCATTGTATTTCATCCACATAAGTTTTTGAAGACCCTTTGTGATCACGCTTTGGTTCACTCAAATCACTAAAAAGATTTTTGGGACAGATCCAATCAAAATTATTTTCAAAAGCTTCATACAATCCTAAGAGCTTGCTAGGTATAGGTATTTCGGTTCCTTCATTGTTTGTACTAATAACCTTTATAGGTGAACCGAGTTTATTAAAGCGCTTAAGAACTTTCTTAGCTTCAATGGTAACATCTCTAAATTCTAAGCGCAAAGTTTCCAAGATAAAAGCTTTCTTTTCAGGGTCCTCAATTTCATGAAGCTTAAGAAACATGTGTTGCATAAAAGGATTAAGGCTAGCAAACCTAGCTTCCAACATGTGAATTAAATAAGCAGAAGCAACTTCAATACTAGGAGCAAGCTCAACCAAAGACTTTTCCTCAACTTCTTTATGCATACTAATATGATTAAAGAACTCCTCAATGTTATCTTCCCAATAATTGAACCACTACCTACTGAGAGGTCCTCCAAAACATACTTAGGGAACAACATAATGAACTAGAAGTAAAGAGATAACAACTACCAAGGATTCTATTTTTTTGGGTTTTTGATAAAACGATGCAAGTAAAAATAAAGTAAAGCAAAACTTAAAACAAAGTAAAGGATGTGCGTGCGAAACTCCCCTTGCAGAAGTCTTCTTCCTCCCCGGCAACGGCGCCAGAAAACCTGATGGGGCCGAGTTGATGAAGTATAATGACCGGCCAGTTGGAAAACCCCAAGAGAAGGTTTTGATGAATATAGCAGCAAGTTTTCCCTCAGTTATGAAACCAAGGTTTAATCGTCCAGGAGGAGGTTTAATTACGACTGAAGGTGATGCCCACTAGCTGTGTGATGCTCTAACAAGGGCGCCGTTAACGATAACTTGTTAGCGCGTCTTCAACCAGTAGCAATGTGGAACCTGCACACAACACAACGAAATACTTTGTTCCCAACTTACGATGAGGTTGTCAATCTCACCGGTTTGCTTGAAACAAAGGGTATGAGCGTATCGAGTGGAAAGTGATAATAGTATGCGAGTAAAGTAAACAGTGCGAGTAAAGTAAACAGGTGATAGCAATATAAAGGAAATAAGGCCGGGGTCCACAGTTCACTAGTGGTGTCTCTCCATAAGATAAAATAATACATGCTGGGTAAACAAATTACAGTTGGGAAATTGATAGAATAAAGATAACGTGCATATGATGAGAGAATCACTATGAGATTTACTCTGGGCATTACAACAAAATACAAAGACCGCTATCCAACTGCATCTATGACTAATAATCCACATGTGGCGAATCAATCCGAGAACTCCACAAGTATTAAGTTGCGAACAACAGATAATTGCATTAAGCAAAGTGTGTAATGTAAACAAAGCATATACCCTCGAGCATATGAATGTTGTTTTCCCCCTAGTAGCAACAGCACATCTACAACCTGTAACATCCCAAGATTTTATCAAATTTTGGGGGAAATTTTTTGCTTTTGTTTTGCTTGAGATGATTGGAAATTCACAGGGATTTAAAACTTTTTGATTATATTTGAAAGCTTTATTAGAAAACTATTTTAAACTTTCTATTAATTTCCTGAAGAACTTCTTTGAGAAAGATTAAGTATCAAAATACTATTTTCCATTCTTTAATTCAAACCTATGCAAGCTTGCTTGCAAAGGAATGAATCACAAATGTGTTTTATTGTATTTTAAATACTAAGTTTGAAAGATAATTTCAAACATTATTTTATAAAGTATTATCTCTTATTTCAAAGGATTTTATTTTCAAACCCTATTTAGCTTTATGCAAGCAAACCCCTTTTGTTAAGTTTATGAAACCTTTTGAAAATCTTGTTCCAATTCTGAAAACTAGTCTCTTGCAGTGTTAAATCATTGCATTGATTTTTAGAAAATTTCTGAAAGTGGTTTGAATTGGTTTGAAGCATTTTTGCAAATAATATGAAGAAATAAAGAAAATAGAAAAAGAAAAAGAAGAAAAGAAAAGAAAATAAGAAAAAGGCCCCGGGGAAGCCTTTCGACCCAGTTCCAGAAGCGGCCCACGGCCCACCCGAGCTCACCGAAATAGTATCCCTCTTTCTCTCTTCCTCTCACTGACCCCCGGGACCCACCTGTCAGCTGACCCGGTCGTCCCCTACCTCTGGCCGATGATCCCGCCGGCGACTCCCCGCAGTAACTCCCCTTTCCCGATTAAATTCCTGATTAATGCCAGCCCGTTTTGTCCCCGTGCCACGCCTATAAGTAGCACCGCATCTCCTCTCCATCTCCCCCTTCATTCCGCTACAGATCGTGCCGCCAGGCCGACGAAATTTATCGCCGGAGCCCGCAGCACTGCCGCCGAGAATTCGTCGAATCAGAAGCCACCGGTGAGCCCGCGCCCCCGATATCCTCCTCATCTTATTACCTATCCCTGGCGCATCATTTGGTACATCTGATTGGTCTTCTCCTGCAGATATTCGGCTGTACCGCTCCAATGGCCGAAGCACATCGCCACCCATAGCCGTTCCAGCCATCTCCCTCTCCCTCTTCTGGAAGCGTTCGAGTGCGCCGTCATCACCATCGACACCCCCATGTCCTCCTGTACCTCGTCCTGCCGTCGCCGTCATCTGGAAACCGTCGGAACCCGCCGGAGCTCGAACCCGAGACTGCCCTCGCCGGATTTGCTCGCCGGAACCCTAGCTCAAGATGGTGAGCACCTCTTCCTTTCATTCGTGGCCGTTCGCTTGAGATCCAGTGGATCTAATCAATCCACTTAACCGAATCGGTACCGGTCGATCCAGTGCATCCAATCATCCTTTAATCTGACGGCCCTCGACCCTGATCCATCCGAACCGGTACCCACCAATCAGATCACGCCGCGTGTCGGCCTCCGAATCAAACAGAGATCAAAATAGAATTTAGAAATCAGATTTTCAAATCTTGTATAATTCATATCTTTTGATCTGTAGGTCCAAAAATAACAAATGATATACCGTTGAAATCCTTAGAACATCTAGAATCCAGTGGTACAATATTAATTCATATTTTATGGGTTCAATTTGAAACTATTTTCAAATTGGAATCAAACCTTCTGTTAACTTAATTAATCCATAACTTTTGTTCTGTAGATCCAATTGCTACAAAATTGTAGTCTCTGGATTCCTTAGAACTTGTAGAACACTCTAGAATCAAAAGTTTCCAAAGTTGATACGTGCACACACTTTGTGCATTCAAATCTATTCAAATCACTAATTTGACCATAGTTTGAATTCTATAACTTATTTTTGAGTGTTTCCAATTGCAGTAGCTTTGTTTTGCTGCAAGCTATCCAGTAGCATCACTTCTTAATTTTCTTGAGCCACTTCACAATTATTCGAATCTAAATATGAGGATTTGAGTAATTTCTACTATAGGAATAAAACTATTTCTTTTAGCAATGTTCCTTTCTACTTTAGTGAATCCTATATTCATACCAAGTCATCAATGTTATCTAAACAACAACTTGATCAAGATCATATTCACTTAGACCTATCTTGTATAGTACCCACTTATTCAAATTACAAATGTGTCATTTGAGTAAAGTGTGATACTTTCAATCCTAGTTTCTACCTTTGATACTATGGTATTGATCAAATCAACATCATAGTACTTAACCCAATCCTATTTACTCATTAGGAACCTTAAGCCATGTTTTCAAATATCATCTATACTTATCCATTACCTATAGCCATTATTTATGTCTACTCAATCTTAGCCTTGCATTGAACTATTCAATTCGCTTTTGAGTTAATTGAGTACTTCAATATTATAAGAATCCTAGCCTAAGCTTAAGTGTAATAAGTACTATTTAGGAATAATTGTTGTTACACTTATTCAATAGTATTGCTATTGCACTATTTTGTCTCTTATGTGATTTACCCACATGAGATATTCCAAGATTCAATATGCTTTAATAAAGCATAAAGATCTCACTCATTATATTTTTGTCTAATTCATATATATACTCAAATTGCAATTGTGCTACTTGAGTAGAATATGAATTCATCTCAAACCTAGATCCTATTAATGTGGAGTTGTTATAACCCATACCATAGTATGTGTTATACACCATGTTGATCAATGAACCAATTGAGCCATGTCCTCAAATATCAACCATTCATACCCAATCCAATGCCTACTTAGTTCTGTTCACATGTATTGAACTATTCAACTTGCAAATGTGCTAATTGAGTAGTTCAAGCATTCTTAAAACCTAGCCTAGTTCCTAAGTGCAATAGATGCTATTTAAGAGTAATTGTTGTCACATTTACTCAATAGTGTTGTAGTTGCACAATTTAACTCTTGTGTAATTTATTTCACATGAGCTATTCCTAAAACTCTTATATGCTTTGTTAAAGCATAAAAACTTCATCAATTATATTTGCCTAGACCAATTCTCTCTCAAATCATATTGATCTTCTCCAGCTAAGCTCTCAAATCCATATCTCACAATTCATATTTCCTTTGCCATATCTTTCTATCATAACATATCAATAAATCTAAATTGTTAAACAAATACTTTTCAATTGTTTGATTTGTTTGATTGTGTTGGTATGGAATGTTTATGTTATGTTATTTCTGTGCTATAGTTTGTGCGAAGAGCTATGTGCTTAGTTGAGAGAAGTGAAACATCGTGATCTTCAAAAAGGCAAGTGACATACATTCTTCTACCTATTTTTACTACTGCATTAGTGTTTTTCAGTAGTATGCATGATAGGTTGTTTTCAAAGAAGTTTATGAAATGCTTAGAACCTAGTAGTGTGTAGCCATCCTTTAAACCCCACCTGGTAGGATTGCAAATTTACTTTGGAAAGTGATGCCATGCTTTATTGGTGATTTTGCTCTGAAAAATAAACTACAACTTCAATGAACTACCTGGGTGGATTGGTGTGGCTTTGGGTGTGTTGAGTGTCTACTTAGGAGTCACATATCTTGGAAGTGAAAACCAGGGTATGTGTTAGTGGCCTAAGTAGTACACTTGTGGTTTGCCACTCAGGAATAAAGAGGTTACCATGTCTTCCATACTTAGAGTGCTTCCAGTGCAGCCTTATGACAATATGGGCTCTGTCTTGACTGATTAGATGTGAGGGTGCAACTTGTGTGCAAGAAGAGGCTGGTAGTTGAATTGTAGGTTGGGAATGGATCTTGCCAGTTGGTTGCTCTCTCCTTCTAAAAGGTCTCATCTCATTTTATGTATGGGCGTAAAATAAGTCTTAAGGTGAAAGTGCACAACCCCTGCAGGGTGTCAAACTAATCGATTAGCCGTGTCCCCGGTTATGGACAACTTGAGTCTCTAGACATGGAATGTACGGAAGAATCTCATCACCTTTTTGAAATAATTAAAACTTGTGTAGAAAGTGGGGATGCCTCAGGGCTACATGCCTAGCAGTGAAAACCATGGTATTGTAGTAACTTGAGAGATTAACCTGGTTTTGTAGAGTGACTACCCGGGGCTACATACTGGCAGTGAAAACCATGTATGTGGTGGTGACCTAGGAGTTATCTTGATATTTGAAGAGTGACTACCCGGGGCTACATACTGGCAGTGAAAACCATTTATGTGGTGGTGACCTAGGAGTTATCTTGATAGAAAGAAAAATCTGAATGCTTTAAAATATTTTGTTTTGGAAAATATAGGATAAAACTGCTTTATGCAAATTAGCCTTTGAGATCCACTAGCCAAATATCATGTAGTATAGTCTTTCCACAAAATACCACCAAATATGTGTCATTTGCCAGTACGTTGTTGTACTGACCCCTCTGGGGCTGCATATTCAAACGTGCAGGTTTTATTTCGAGTAAGGAACCAGGAGTAGGATCTCGAGACTACATTCCAACATGTCTGCCTGTGGCACGTGATGAAGAATGGAGGCTCACTGCAACTATGATTTATGTTGTGTACTCATAAGGTTGAAGACCTATGTAACTGGATTTACGTTGTAATATTGATGCTATTGCAATGATTACTTATTTTGTACTGTGGTGCTATCTACTGATCCAGGGAATGGCACTTAACACAGGTGTTCCACCTTAATCCAAAGGTGGGGCGCTACAGAATGGTATCAGAGCATAGTGTTGCCTGTAGAATCGAGACCCTAGGTTTGGATTAGACTAGGAAGCCTTAGGATTCTTTCCTCTCTCTTTAAAAAGAAAATCAATTCAATTTTCTAAAGGAAATCAATCTATTTACTTCAGTTTGAAATTTTCTTGTAGGAACTTATCCCATTCATTTGTTTTGCACTACTTCTCTCTCTATTTTAGATGGCCAACCTCATCGAATCCCTCTAGAAAGGACCAGTAATGATCATGACCCTGAGGAGTGAGACTGAATTTCCCAAAGCATTGAAGAACCTCATGTTAAGTATGGGAATGCAAGGAGAAGCTGTTTACAAAGGATTTCCCGTTATGGATGAAGGTGAAGAATATTGGTGGGTGCAGCTTCATTTATACAAGAACAAGGAAGACGATCACAAGAAGATGGGGCTTTGGATGTTTACCAACTCTGAGATGTATACATCATTTCTTGACTCAGCAAGGTGTGCTGCTTGGTCAGCAATAAAAGAACTTGGAGAAAGACTCAAGTGGAGACTCCATAATACCCAGAAGGACCTCAAAGAAGAAAAAGAAGATACCACTGCATTGAAGGAAACTATAAGCCAACTTCAAGGTGACATGAAAAAGTTGGAAGCTGAACTTAGTGATCAAGGAGACCTCATCAAAACCAAGGAAGAGCAGATTGCCAATCTACAGAAGCAGCTGGACCAGAACAATGGATCTGCCTAAAAGAGAACCAAGACGCCTTAGTTGGACTTCCATTTAGGAATTTTAATAATCGACGTTGTGTAATAAACGTTTATGGTCATACCAACTTGTGGATGATCGTACTCTCTCGTTTGTTTGAAAACTAGTTCGCTTGTTATGATGAATGTTTGTTAGATATTGCTTGTTAGATATTGTTTGTACATCAGATCAAGAGAATTCATCTTGCAAACAATCTGCTATGGTTGGGTAGGATTTTTCCTTTAGATCCCTTCTATATATTCTCATCTATGCTAAGACCTAAACCCAAACACATGCATCCTCAACGCCAGAACAATCACAACAACACTTAGTTGGAGATAAGGATACAGAGTACAACAACAAGAGGTAGTGTTTCAAGTACAAGAGACTGAACGTTACGCAAGAGGCTGCACAAAGGATGATACCCCAAGACTCCAGTAAGCTAGGATGGTTAAAGGATACCACGCAAACAATAAGAAGACACCCCAAGGTGTAGCTAATGTGGAAGTAATACTATTCAACCACCTCATGCAAGAAAGGTGGAAAGGATAAACAGGGCAATGGAAAGAGCAAACAGAGCAATGGAAAGAGCAAACAGAGCAATGGAAAGAGCAAACAGAGCAATGGAAAGGATTTTATTTCCCCTTAAATGGCAAACTTAAGGATCTACAACTTAAGGATTGTTGCCATGAGTTGCGTAGCAAACCCCTAGCTAGGAACGATAGATTTTGTTTTCAAAATTCAAAATAGGAATTGGGAACTTGATTCCAATTTCAACAAAACTTTTGTTTAAAAGCTAGTGAGGTTGACCAAGATGTTAGAATGCGAGATGAACCAAACCAAATACAAGGCAATGATTGGGTGCGACATGGATTGGCCCCCATGACGACTACTCATATTATTCGCTATTGTTATGAGGAATGGTTAATCTAGAGAGACATACCTACATGAGAGACGACGTCATTAAACCATAACCTTAGGAGGATAAGATGTTACACCCTTTATAGTGAGCCAGTGTGGCCAAAACGTAGGACTACGGTGAGTATGTTTTGGTATTTGAACGGCTACACGAATCAGAAACATTTTGCTCAGTGGGCCTTGAATACGAAGGTTGTTCAGCTTCAGCTACTGCATGTTCGATTCACCTTCCCGACCCTTCGTTTCGACTCCCTACGTGGCCTGTTCGGCTACCTCCCCGTGCCTATAAAGAGAGGGTTCACTCCTCTCCAGAGAGTCACAACAGAGACAACCACCACTACCTATGAGATCGCCTCCTGATTCCAGAGCATTGCGCCGCCGAAGTCTACCCCATCCCGACCTACGACGTTATGCGGCAACTCTCCGAATCCCTGAAACTATTTTCCTGCCCATGAGAGCTTTGTTAGATCCCTTTTTCTTGCAAAGTAGTTCATCTTCGAGATATGATCAAGTTGTCCAGCGTCTTCCAATGACTATGAAGATGGTTGCAAAAGGAATTCTTAAGGACCATCTGGTACTAGTGGCAGATAGCATGATGAGCATCGGTATCAAGAAAAGATTCAACAATTCTATTTATAAGGCGACCTTCCGTCCCTTAAAAGTGCAAGTACCTCTTACAGAGTCCACCTTGTTTACCCCTATGAAATGCATGAGAAGACTGCAGAGAGATACCATCCTAATCCTTTGGGATGTGTGGTCTCATCATGTTCATGGGGCAAGCATGCAGTACTTGGCACTGGGTCATCTTTTGAGATTCTGCAATGAAGATCAGCTAAAAGGTAACAAGGAGTATGGTGATAGCCTGTATGCTGTCTTGGCCTTGGTGAGGACCGACCAAGAAAAGGCTAGATACACATTCTTGGAAGATGTGGACTACCTTGTTGATGACAACGCAATGGATGATATCTGCTTATCACTAGAATTGGATGGAACCCTTGGTGTGCCCACTT
The DNA here is from genome assembly GCA_007115705.1 of Dactylis glomerata. Taxonomy (NCBI): domain Eukaryota; kingdom Viridiplantae; phylum Streptophyta; class Magnoliopsida; order Poales; family Poaceae; genus Dactylis; species Dactylis glomerata. Next base: position 89,468 of record QXEO01000714.1, read on the forward strand.
TTGAACATAGTGGTGATCATCAAAATTTCTGAGAAGGGCGGTTCAGGGAAAATGGCACAACAGTGAATGCAAGCTGGGAACAAAATGCAAGTGCCTAAGGAAGCATCAAGATACCACCAAGAGGAATTTTCTTTTAAGGGTGGTAGCACCCTAGTTCCATTGGAATCAATAAACTTCTTAGCCTTTCTCCAATCTCGGGGACGAGATTTCTTTTAAGGGTGGTAGTCTGTAACATCCCAAGATTTTATCAAATTTTGGGGGAATTTTTTTGCTTTTGTTTTGCTTGAGATGATTGGAAATTCACAGGGATTTAAAACTTTTTGAGTATATTTGAAAGCTTTATTATAAAACTATTTTAAACTTTCTATTAATTTCCTGAAGAACTTCTTTGAGAAAGATTAAGTATCAAAATACTATTTTTCATTCTTTAATTCAAACCTATGCAAGCTTGCTTGCAAAGGAATGAATCACATATGTGTTTTATTGTATTTTAAATACTAAGTTTGAAAGATAATTTCAAACATTATTTTATAAAGTATTATCTCTTATTTCAAAGGATTTTATTTTCAAACCCTATTTAGCTTTATGCAAGCAAACCCCTTTTGTTAAGTTTATGAAACCTTTTGAAAATCTTGTTCCAATTCTGAAAACTAGTCTCTTGCAGTGTTAAATCATTGCATTGATTTTTAGAAAATTTCTGAAAGTGGTTTGAAGCATTTTTGCAAATAATATGAAGAAATAAAGAAAACAGAAAAAGAAAAAGAAGAAAAGAAAAGAAAATAAGAAAAAGGCCCCGAGGAAGCCTTTCGACCCAGTTCCAGAAGCGGCCCATGGCCCACCCAAGCTCACCGAAACGGTATCCCTCTTTCTCGCTTCCTCTCACTGACCCCCGGGACCCACCTGTCAGCTGACCCGGTCATCCCCTACCTCTGGCCGATGATCCCGCCGGCGACTCCCCGCAGTAACTCCCCTCCCCCGATTAAATTCCCGATTAATGCCGGCCCATTTTCGTCCCCGCGCCACGCCTATAAGTAGCACCACATATCCTCTCCATCTCCCCCTTCATTCCCCTGCAGATCGTGCCGCCAGGCCGACGAAATTTATCGCCGGAGCCCGCAACACTGCCGCCGAGAATTCGTCGAATCAGAAGCCACCGGTGAGCCCACGCCCCCGATATCCTCCTCATCTTATTACCTATCCCTGGTGCATCATTTGGTACATCTGATTGGTCTTCTCCTGCGGATATTCGGCTGCACCGCTCCAACGGCCAAAGCACACCGCCGCCCATAGCCGTTCCAGCCATCTCCCTCTCCCTCTTCTGGAAGCGTTCGAGTGCGCCGTCATCACCATCGAGACCCCCGTGTCCTCCTGTACCTCGTCCTGCCATCGCCGTCATCTGGAAACCGTCGGAACCCACTGGAGCTCGAACCCGAGACCGCCCTTGCCGGCTTTGCTCGCCGGAACCCTAGCTCGAGCTGGTGAGCACCTCTTCCTTTCATTCGTGGTCGTTCGATTGAGATCCAGTGGATCTAATCAATCCACTTAACCGAATCGGTACCGGTCGATCTAGTGTGTCCAATCATCCTTTAATCTGATGGCCCTCGACCCTGATCCGTCCGAACCGGTACCCACCAATCAGATCACGCCGCGTGTCGGCCTCCGAATCAAATAGAGATCAAAATAGAATTTAGAAATCAGATTTAGTTCAAATCTTGTATAATTCATATCTTTTGATCTGTAGGTCCAAAAATAACAAATGATATACCGTTGGAATCCTTAGAACATCTAGAATCTAGTGGTACAATATTAATTCATATTTTATGGGTTCAATTTGAAACTATTTTCAAATTGGAATCAAACCTTTTGTTAACTTAATTGATCCATAACTTTTGTTCTGTAGATCCAATTGCTACAAAATTGTAGTCTCTGGATTCCTTAGAACTTGTAGAACCCTCTAGAATCAAAAGTTTCCAAAGTTGATACATGCACACACTTTGTGCATTCAAATCTATTCAAATCACTAATTTGACCATAGTTTGAATTCTATAACTTATTTTTGAGTGATTCTAATTGCAGTAGCTTTGTTTTGCTGCAAGCTATCCAGTAGCATCACTTCTTAATTTTCTTGAGCCACTTCACAATTATTTGAATCTAAATATGAGGATTTGAGTAATTTCTACTATAGGAATAAAACTATTTCTTTTAGCAATGTTCCTTTCTACTTTAGTGAATCCTATATTCATACCTAGTCATCAATGTTATCTAAACAACATCTTGAGCAAGATCATATTCACTTAGACCTATCTTGTATAGTACCCACTTATTCAAATTACAAATGTGTCATTTGAGTAAAGTGTGATACTTTCAATCCTAGTTTCTACCTTTGCTACTATGGTATTGATCAAATCAACATCATAGTACTTAACCCAATCCTATTTACTCATTAGGAACCTTAAGCCATGTTTTCAAATATCATCTATTCTTATCCATTACCTATAGCCATTATTTATGTCTACTCAATCTTAGCCTTGCATTGAACTATTCAATTCGCTTTTGAGTTAATTGAGTACTTCAATGTTATAAGAATCCTAGCCTAAGCTTAAGTGTAATAAGTACTATTTAGGAATAATTGTTGTTACACTTATTCAATAGTATTGCTATTGCACTATTTTGTCTCTTATGTGATTTACCCACATGAGATATTCCAAGATCAATATGCTTTAATAAAGCATAAAGATCTCACTCATTATATTTTTGTCTAATTCATATATATACTCAAATTGCAATTGTGCTACTTGAGTAGAATATGAATTCATCTCAAACCTAGATCCTATTAATGTGGAGTTGTTATAACCCATACCATAGTATGTGTTATACACCATGTTGATCAATGAACCAATTGAGCCATGTCCTCAAATATCAACCATTCATACCCAATCCAATGCCTACTTAGTTCTGTTCACATGTATTGAACTATTCAACTTGCAAATGTGCTAATTGAGTAGTTCAAGCATTCTTAAAACCTAGCCTAGTTCCTAAGTGCAATAGATGCTATTTAAGAGTAATTGGTGTCACATTTACTCAATAGTGTTGTAGTTGCACAATTTGACTCTTGTGTAATTTATTTCACATGAGCTATTCCTAAAACTCTTATATGCTTTGTTAAAGCATAAAAACTTCATCAATTATATTTGCCTAGACCAATTCTCTCTAAAATCATATTGATCTTCTCCAGCTAAGCTCTCAAATCCATATCTCACAATTCATATTTCCTTTGCCATATCTTTCTATCATAACATATCAATAAATCTAAATTGTTAAACAAATACTTTTCAATTGTTTGATTTGTTTGATTGTGTTGGTATGGAATGTTTATGTTATGTTATTTCTGTGCTATAGTTTGTGCGAAGAGCTACGTGCTTAGTTGAGAGAAGTGAAACATCGTGATCTTCAAAAAGGCAAGTGACATACATTCTTCTACCTATTTTTACTACTGCATTAGTGTTTTTCAGTAGTATGCATGATAGGTTGTTTTCAAAGAAGTTTATGAAATGCTTAGAACCTAGTAGTGTGTAGCCATCCTTTAAACCCCACCTGATAGGATTGCAAATTTACTTTGGAAAGTGATGCCATGCTTTATTGGTGATTTTGCTCTGAAAATTAAACTACAACTTCAATGAACTACCTGGGTGGATTGGTGTGGCTTTGGGTTTGTTGAGTGTCTACTTAGGAGTCACATATCTTGGAAGTGAAAGCCAGGGTATGTGTTAGTGGCCTAAGTAGTACACTTGTGGTTTGCCACTCAGGAATAAAGAGGTTACCATGTCTTCCATACTTAGAGTGCTTCCAGTGCAGCCTTATGACAATATAGGCTCTGTCTTGACTGATTAGATGTGAGGGTGCAACTTGTGTGCAAGAAGAGGCTGGTAGTTGAATTGTAGGTTGGGAATGGGTCTTGCCAGTTGGTTGCTCTCTCCTTCTAAAAGGTCTCGTCTCATTTTATGTATGGGCGTAAAATGAGTCTTAAGGTGAAAGTGCACAACCCCTGTAGGGTGTCAAACTAATCGATTAGCCGTGTCCCCGGTTATGGACAACTTGAGTCTCTAGACATGGAATGTACGGAAGAATCTCATCACCTTTTTGAAATAATTAAAACTTGTGTAGAAAGTGGGGATGCCTCAGGGCTACATGCCTGGCAGTGAAAACCATGGTATTGTAGTAACTTGAGAGATTAACCTGGTTTTGTAGAATGACTACCCGGGGCTACATACTGGCAGTGAAAACCATGTATGTGCTGGTGAGCTAGGAGTTATCTTGATATTTGAAGAGTGACTACCCGGGGCTACATACTGGCAGTGAAAACCATTTATGTGGTGGTGACCTGGGAGTTATCTTGATAGAAAGAAAAATCTGAATGCTTTAAAATATTTTGTTTTGGAAAATATAGGATAAAACTGCTTTATGCAAATTAGCCTTTGAGATCCACTAGCCAAATATCATGTAGTATAGTCTTTCCACAAAATGCCACCAAATATGTGTCATTTGCCAGTACGTTGTTGTACTGACCCCTCTGGGGCTGCATATTCAAACATGCAGGTTTTATTTCGAGTAAGGAACCAGGAGTAGGATCTCGAGACTACATTCCAACATGTCTGCCAGTGGCACGTGATGAAGAATGGAGGCTCACTGCAACTATGCTTTATGCTATGTACTCATAAGGTTGAAGACCTATGTAACTGGATTTACGTTGTAATATTGATGCTATTGCAATGATTACTTATTTTGTACTGTGGTGCTATCTACTGATCCAGGGAATGACACTTAACACAGGTGTTCCACCTTAATCCAAAGGTGGGGCGCTACACAACCTTAGAGGTTTCTGTCACTCCCCCAGATTAAATAGAGGCATGAACTCACTATCGAGCATAAATACCCCCTCTTGGAGTCACTAGCAACTACTCGGCCAAGATAGCTACTAACAACGGAGAGCATGCAAGATCATAAACAACATAGAGATAACATAAGATAAATTTCAGTACTTCAACTCAAGCATAACACCAATAATCATCGGATCCCCACAAACCAAACATGTAGAATTACATAACGGTGATCTCAATCATGTAAGGCAGCTCATGAGATCTAAACATGAAGCACATGGTGGAGAAGACAACCATCTAGCTACTGCTATGTACCCATAGTCCAAGGTAGACTACTTACTCATCGCTCCGGAGGCAAGCAAGGCAATGAAGAAGACCTCCGGTGGCGATTCCCCTCTCCGGCAGGGTGCCGGGAAGAGCTTCTGGACCCTCCCGATCTTCGGGTCGACGGCGGCGGTGGATCGCGATGTGTTCTGGAAAAGTGATCGGGTCTTTAGGTTTTTCCCGTTGGGGGGTCTTTATAGGCGAAGGGGCAACGTCAGGAGTGGCCCGAGGCTCCCTCACACATAAGGGGCGCGGATTACCCCTGGGCCACGCCGCCCTATTGTGTGGGGCCCTCATGGCCCCACTCCGTCTCCTCTTCGGATCTTTGGAAGCTTCGGTGAAATTCTGGGCGTCTGGCTTTGGTTTCGTCCAATTCCGAGAATATTTCATGTGTAACTTTTCTGAAACACAAAAATAGCAGAAAACGGGGAACTGGCACTGTGGCGACTTGTTAATAGGTTAGTTCCAGAAAATTCATAAAAGTGCCACGAAGTGTAACAAAACACTAAGCAAATGGTGTAAAAACAAACATAGAGCATCAAAAATTATGGATACGTTGGAGACGTATCAACCTACAGAACTACGTACAAATGATGGGTCAAGCTTTGAGTGGTAGGTCCCCCGGCCAAATCCTATCATCAGCGATCAAGCGCATTGCTCTGCTTGCCATCAGTAGCACCGCTCTTTTGGTCTCACTATAGAAAAGCCCCTGTACCTGGTGATTCTTTTGGATGACTGATACGTCTCTAACGTATCCATAATTTTTGATGCTCCATGCTTGTTTTTACACCATTTGCTTAGTGTTTCTTTACACTTCGTGGCATTTTTATGCATTTTCCGGAACTAACCTATTAACGAGATGCCACAGTGCCAGTTCCCTGTTTTCTGCTATTTTTGTGTTTCAAAAAAGTTACAGAGGAAATATTCTCAGAATTAGACGAAACAAAACCCAAACATCCAGAAATTCACCGAAGCTTCCAGAGAACCGAAGAGGAGACGGAGTTGGGCCACGAGGGGCCCACACAATAGGGCGGCGCAACCCAGGGCTAGGCCGCGCCCCTTATGTGTGTGGCCGCCTCGATGCACCTCTGACGATGCCCCTTCACCAATAAAGACCCCCTGACGGGAAAAACCGAAATACCCGATCACTTTTCCAGAAACACATCGTGATCCGCCGGCGTCGTCGACCCGAGATCGGGAGGGTCCAGAAGCTCTTCTCGGCACCCTGCCGGAGAGGGGAACCGCCACCGGAGGTCTTCTTCATCGCCATGCTTGCCTCCGGTGTGATGAGTGAGTAGTCTACCTTGGACTATGGTTCCATAGCAGTAGCTAGATGGTTGTCTTCTCCACCATGTGCTTCATGTTTAGATCTCGTGAGCTGCTTTACATGATCGAGATCACCGTTATGTAATTCTACATGTTGTCTTTGTTGGGATCCGATGAATATTGGTGTTATGATTGAGTTGATGTGCTGAATATTATCTTATGTTATCTCTATGTTGTGTATGATCTTGCATGCTCTCCGTTGTTAGTAGCTATCTTGGCCGAGTAGTTGCTAGTGACTCCAAGAGGGGGTATTTATGCTCGATAGTGGGTTCATGCCTCTATTTAATCTGGGGGAGTGACAGAAACCTCTAAGGTTGTAGATGTGTTGTTGCCACTAGGAAGAAAACAACATTCATATGTCCAAGGGCATATGCTTTGTTTACATTACACACTTTGCTTAATGCAGTTATCTGTTGTTCGCAACTTAATACTTGTGGAGTTCTCGGATTGATTCGCCACAAGTAGATTATTAGTCATAGATGCAGTTGGATGGCGGTCTATGTATCTTGTTGTAATGCCCAGAGTAAATATCATAGTGATCCCCTCGACATATCACGTTATCTTTATTCTATCAATTGCCCAACTGTAATTTATTTATCCAGCATGTGTTATTTTATCTTATGGAGATACACCACTAGTGAACTATGGACCCTAGTCCTATTTCCATTATATTGCTATCACCTATTTACTTTACTTGCATAGTTTACTTTACTCGCATACTACTATTACTTTCCACTCGATACGCTCATACCCTTTGTTTCAAGCAAACCGGTGAGATTGACAACCTCATCGTAAGTTGGGAACAACGTATTTGGTTGTGTTATGTGCAGGTTCCACATTGCCGCTCGCAAAGCAAAGCTTGGACGAGGCGCCTTATAAATTGTCCGGAGCTGTCGCGAAGCTAGCGGGCATCACCTTCTGGAGTATTGGCTTTTTCCTAGATACGATTAAACCTTGGTTTCTTACTGATGGTAAATTTGCTACTGTACTCATCATACCTTCCTCTTTGGGTTCCCAACTGGGTTGTTATCTGCCCACATCAAGCATAATTTTCTGGCGCCGTTGCCGGGGAAAAAGAAGACTTCTGCAAGGGGAGTTTCGCACGCACATCCTTTACTTTGTTTTAAGTTTTGCTTTACTTTATTTTTACTTGCATTGTTTTATCAAAAATACAAAAAAAATAGTATCCTTTATAGTTGTTACTTTATTACTTTTAGTTCATTATGTTGTTCCCTAAGTATGTTTTGGAGGACCTCTCAGTAGGTAGTGGTTCAATTATTTGGAAAAAGTAACATTGAGGAGTTCTTTAATCATATTAGGATGCATAAAGATGTTGAGGAAAAGTATTTGGCTGAGCTTGATCCTAGTTATGAAGTTGCTTCTGCTTATTTAGTTCACATGTTGGAAGCTAGGTTTGCTAGCCTTAATCCTTTTATGCAATACATGTTTCTTAAGCTTCATGATATTGAGGATCTCGAAAAGAAAGCTTTTATCTTGGAAACTTTGCGCATAGAATTTAGAGATGTTGCCATGGAAGCTAGGAAAATTTTTAAGAAATTTAATAAGCTTGGCTCGCCTATAGAGGTTGTTGGTACACCCAATGAAGATTTTAGAGTGCCAATACCTTGTAAACTTGTAGAAATTCATGATGCTTTGGAAAAGAATTTCAATTGGATTTGTCCTAAAAACCTTTTTGATAAAAGTAGTGTACCAAAAAGTGATCATAAAGGATCTTCAAAAACTCATTTGGACATATTTCAATTCATTGATGAAAAGACTCCTACAGTTGATCTTAATGCCTCTTTCGATATTACTTGATTCGCACTTTCTGCGCCTAGCTCAAAGGCGTTAAAGAAAAGCACTCTTGGGAGATAACCCAGTGTTTTTACTTTCAGTTCTTTTTCTTTTATTTGAGTCTTGTAAGTTATTACTACTGTAATGACCTCTCCTTATCCTTTTTATTTCGTTTTTGTGCCAAGAGAAGCCTCTAATTTGATTGAGGTAAGATTTGGGGATGTTGCTGTCCTGAAACAGTTTTCGGTGCTGCACCGTAAAAATTCATGAAAATTCTCTGTATATCTTTTGGATCTGAGATTTCTTGTGCATATGGCCCAGGTTATATCCAAACTTTCATTAGCTGAACACTTTTTGATTTGAGCAACAGAAAACCCTCTAAAAATTCGACCTTTGTCAGCTGTTCTGTTTTGACAGATTTCTGCCAATATTTGTGTTTGCCGCTTTATAGCTTTCTTTTGAGTTCTTTTGATCACGGAACTTTTGGGGATGTTGCTAAAGTAGTATATGCTTTATATGTGGTGGTTTTGAGTTGAAACCTGAAGCAAAACGGGGTTGATTCATTGTTATGCTTACACTAATGTTGCTAATAGAATTGTGGTTAGTTTTGTATGAAGGAAGTTTTCAAGTGTAGGGATCGGAGAATGATGAGATGACTTGAAGAATGGACAAAAGCTCAAGCTTGGAGATGCCCATGCACCCCAAGAAATATCCAAGAGGTACAAGCGTCAAAGCTTGGGGATGCCCCCGAGGCACCCCTTCTTCATCGGCAAAAATCAGGTCACCTTTCAACACACTGTATTTTTATTGCTTCATGCATTATGCGTTTTTCTTGGAGTGTCAGTTGTTTTTAGTTTTCAGTTTTGTTTAGTTTTGTTTGCTGCACTAAATTATTGGACCCCAACAAATTTCTTTTGGAGAAGTTGCCTTGCTTTTCATTTGCCAAGAACACTCCGTTTTTCACTCTTATCGTTTCAACGAGTGTTCTCTTTTTCTAGAACTGCATTTAGCTTTCGATTTTCGCCTTGATTTTTGTTCATATGTTGTTAAATCTTTTTATCAAGGTGTATTTTGACCTCTGGTCCATGTTGGTTTTCATAAAAATAGTTGTTTCAAAAAAGTTTGAATGGTGTTGGAAAAGAGAAAAAGCTTTATGCAAAAAAGTGGTACAAGAAGGAGCTTGTGTAGACTGCGGCCTAGGCTTTTGCATGTCGTGCTTGATGTCTTTTTGATAGTATGCTTAGTAGTTTTGCTGTAGCATGACTTGTCTCAAATGACTGAGATTGCTTAATGAGCCTTTGAAAAAATCATGCGTTGTTTTAATTATTTGGAAGCATTATTTTGGTTTTCTCCTTGATGCTTTATTTGGGTTGACTTGGCGCATGCTCACACATGTTTGACTCATACAAAGTCGCCATAAGCCTCTATGATCATTTAGTTTTTGACTTTTGATGCCATCTTATGCTTCTTTCAATGTCGCTTTGTCGCTTTGCATGATTATGGCCGTTATTGCTCTCTTAGTTGGTCGCTCCCAGTCTTTTGCTAGCCCTCATTTTGTACTGAGTATGAGCTCTACTCGTGCATCCAACTCCTAAACACCAAGTTGTTCCAAAGTGTCCACCATACATACCTATTAGCAATTTTCTATTCCAAAGTACATTTGACTTGCTTTTATCTATCCTTCAAATTAAACACTTTTTGGTGTTATGCAAAAATTGGTCAGTAATGCTCTCACGAACCTGATGGCACACTTTACTTTTCTCGTTTTAAAATTTTGACATTGTGGCTCTCTTATGTTGAGTTGTTATGCTTGCAAGTTGTAAGTTGGAAATTAGCCCAGCCATGCCGTCATGGGGCAAGCTTTCAACATTGCACTATCTTTCATTTGAGTTGATATCGTGATCTTTTGTTTATGGATACTCGCGATGTGAAATAAGTTGGAAATATTGTGGGATCATGGAGTTTTTATATGTGTTAGGGAAACGCCTGGGCCGCTAATCTAAGCCATGCATAATTCATGGTGGAAATTTACAGCATGCCCATAGTGAAACATCGATGACGCATCTCACAATAAAAAGCTATACCAATGGTAAATAAAAGAGATCTCGAGGTGTTCATTGTCAGTTTGTCTTGTCATTTTGATGTGGGCTTGTTCCATGTCATCGGGCAGGAGGTACCCTGTTAGCGGTTCTCGATGATACACATATATTTACAATGACAAGAGCTTGCTTGGGACTCTAAGTCGAGTAGCATGAGGTTTGGGTATTCGTACTTCACGGGACACGAGGTTTTCAACTTATGATTTATCAAGCATATGCTTCATAATTATACTCGCATTAACTTTAACCATGCAAGACACCTATGATGTGGGCAATGAGAGCTCAAAGCTAGTAAGTACCATAATTTTTGAAGGTTTATAAAACTTGCAATCACTGCTTCCCTCTGCGAAGGGCCTTTCTTTTACTTTTATGTTGAGTCACCACCTTCTACCTTTATGCACCGTCTAAGAGAGCATAGTTGTCATTCTGAGTATAATGTGCATTGTCCCAAAGTTTTCATTGATTGATTCATGATGTTGGTTTCACTTGTTCTTAAATTATTTGTATCTAGTCGCCCTCTTAAACTTGAAGGTGTCCTATGCATTTATGTTTTGCTCTCTCATGAAGGACAAGCTGAAAACCATGTGTATGTTTTTTCCATATGATTTGAACACACGTTTGACTTTCATTGTTTCATTTTTTATGATCTTTCATTTGTGTTCTTTTTCATGTTATAACATGGTTGCTAAGTTTCTTCTATCAAGATTATATCTTTCATGCCCATGTTTTAAGTTCTTTTGATCCCAGCGCACAATGCTTACATAGATGATCAAGATTGTGTAGGTACATGTCACCTCAAAAATTATTTCTTTTGTTATCACTTACCTACTCGAGGACGAGCAGGATTTAAGCTTAGGGATGCTGATACGTCTCTAACGTATCCATAATTTTTGATGCTCCATGCTTGTTTTTACACCATTTGCTTAGTGTTTCGTTACACTTCGTGGCATTTTTATACATTTTCTGGAACTAACCTATTAACGAGATGCCTGATGACCCACAAGTATAGGGGGTGTATCGTAGTACTTTCGATAAATAAGAGTGTCGAACCCAACGAGGAGCAGAAGGTGTTGACTAGTAGTTTTGATCAAGGTTTCACTGTAAATACTAGCAAACGGGTTTTCAGGTGTATTTGGTAATGCAAATAAATAACGTACGAGTAAATAAAAGACAGTAGTAATAATTGCAGCAAGTGGCCCAATCCTTTCTTTAGCAAAGGACAAGCCGGTTGTGTAACTTATGATGACCAAACGTTCTCGAGGACACACGGGAGTTTCTGTCAAGAGCTTTCGCTTCATGCCGCTAAATAATCTTTATTGGTTTGATAAGTGTTATGGTGATGAACCTGTGCTAGCGCACTACCCTTACTAGGATAAATACACACTTGTGATTATACCCCTTGCAAGAATCCGCAAATACAAGAAAATAATTAAGATAAATCTAACCACAGCCTTAAACTCTAAGATCCTACGCTCCCTGGTGTAATGGTTTCCCAACGGAGGTTTAGGTTTCTGTCACTCCAGCAACCTCACAATTGGTAGCCAAATACACAATACATCTCACTAGGCCTATAAATGGTGAAGTATCATGTAGTCGACATTCACATGATACCACTAGTGAAATAGCAACACAACAAATAAATATCAAACCACTAAATATTACTCCCTCCGCTTCAAAATATAAGATGTTTTAGATTTGTGAAGAGAGTGTATCTAGACCCATTTTAGTGTGTAGATTCGTCCGAATCTATACACTAAAAGGAGTCTAAATACACTCACTTCACAAATCTAAAACATCTTATATTTTGAAACGGAGGGAGTACTTAACAATAATTCACTACTAACATCTTGACTTCTCCCATGTCCTCAAGAACTAAATGAACTACTCACAAGACATCATATGGATCATGATCAGAGGTGAAATAATGGTAAATAACAATCTGAACATAAACCTTAATTCAACGGTTCCACTCAATAGCATCAACCACAAGAGTAATCAACACCGGGAAAGTTTTCCCTAAGAATTTAACAAGATCCAACTCAAGATGTTACAGTGGGATGGCGTGGTGATGGCGGAGATGAAGGTGTTGGTGATGGAGATGATGATGATGATCCCGATGAAGTCCAGTGCGATGGTGATGATGATGGCGACGATCTCCTCTCTCTGGGAAGGAATTTCCCCGGCAGATTTCTGCCTGCCAGAGAGCTTTTCTCTCTCTGGTGTTTTCCGCCCCGCAGAGGCAGCGATGTCTATCTCTGAGCCCCCCTGACTTAGGTTTTCGGGGATGATGAAATACATGAAGGGGCGATGGCAGAAGTGGGCCAGGGGGCTCTCACCATAGGTGGGCGCGGCCAGGGGCTGGGCCGCGCCCCCTGGTGGTGAGGCTGCCCTGTGGCCCCTCTCGCCTTCTCCTTCCGGCTTCTTCAGTCTTCTGGTAAAATATAATTTTCTGGTATTTTTCTGGAATTTTCCTGATCTTCAAAATATGCTGCCTTGATGATCCTTTTTCCAGCAGAATCCTGACTCCGGCAGCAAATCCTCCAATGATCATCAAACATGTAAAAACAAAGGAAATAACATAAGTATCATCTCTAAATATGAAATATATCAATGAATAATAGTAAATTATGATACAAAATAGTGATGCAAAATGGACGTATCAACCCCCCCAAGCTTGGACCTCGCTTGTCCCCAAGTGAAAACTAAACTCGGTAAACATGACCACAGGTTTATAGAGTGAAGTGTCGATAATCAAAATATGGACAAGAAGCATCACATTTACCAAGGCACAATTTATAATAGTCGGTGATGCTCCAAGTGAATGTGGCTACCGACTGTCCTTGTGCGTGGTGACTAACCAGCCCGTTGGGAACCCCAAGAGGAAGGTATGATGAGTGCAGCAGCAAGTTTTCCCTCAGTTTAAGAAACTAAGGTTTATCGAACAGGAGAGGAGAGACAATGACGACTGAAGGTTATGTGGAACCTGCACACACACAAACAAATACTTTGTTCCCAACTTGCGATGAGGTTGTCAATCTCACCGGTTTGCTTGAAACAAAGGTTATGAGTGTATCGAGTGGAAAACAATATAGTATGCGAGTAAAGTAAACAGTACGAGTAAAGTAAACAGGTGATAGCAATATGATGGAAATAGGACCGGGGTCCACAGTTCACTAGTGGTGTCTCTCCATAGATAAAATAACACATGCTGGGTAAACAAATTACAGTTGGGCAATTGATAGAATAGAGATAACGTGATATGTCAAGAAGATCACTATGAGATTTACTCTGGGCATTACAACAAAATACATAGACCGCCATCCAACTGCATCTATGACTAATAATCCACTCCCTGGGATATCAATCCGAACACCCTAGAAGTATTAAGTTGCGAACAACAGATAATTGCATTAAGCAAAGTGTGTAATGTAAACAAAGCATATGCCCTTGAGCATATGAACGTTGTTTTCTCCCTAGTAGCAACAGCACATCTACCACCTTAGAGGTTTTTGTCACTCCCCCAGGTGAAATAGAGGCATGAACCCACTATCGAGCATAAATACCCCCTCTTGGAGTCACTAGCAACTACTCGGCCAAGATAGCTACTAACAACGGAGAGCATGCAAGATCATAAACAACATAGAGATAACAAAAGATATAATTCAGTACAGCAACTTAATCATAAACACCAATATTCATCGGATCCCAACAAACCAAACATGTAGAATTACATAACGGTGATCTCAATCATGTATGGCAGCTCATGAGATCTAAACATGAAGCACATAGTGGAGGAGACAACCATCTAGCTACTGCTATGGACCCATAGTCCAAGGTAGACTACTCACTCATCGCTCCGGAGGCAAGCATGGCGATGAAGAAGACCTCCGGGGGCGATTCCCCTCTCCGGCAGGGTGCCGGGGAGAGCTTCTGGACCCTCCCGATCTTTGGGTCGATGGCGGCGGCGGATCGCGATGTGTTCTGGAAAACTGATCGGGCATTTAGGTTTTTCTCGTCGGGGGGTCATTATAGGCGAACGGGTGATGTCAGAGGTGGGGCCAGGTGGCCTCACACGGTGGTGGCGTGGGCCAGGGGCTGGCCGCGCCACCCCTATGTGTGGGCCCCTGGTGGCCCCCCCTCCTACTCCTCTTCAGATCTCTGGAAGCTTCCGGGTAAAATAAGACTTCAGGATGTGGTTTCGTCCAATTCCGAGAATATTTCCTGTGTATCACTCTGAAACACAAAAACAGCAGAAAACAGGAAACTGGCACTGTGGCACTTGTTAATAGGTTAGTTCCGGAAAATGCATAAAAATGCCACTAAGTGTAACGAAACAATAGGCAAATGGTGTAAAAACAAGCATGGAGCATCAAAAATTATAGATACGTTTGAGACGTATCAAGCATCCCCAAGCTTAACTCCTGCTCGTCCTCGAGTAGGTAAGTGATAACAAAAGAATAATTTTTGAGGTGACATGCACCTACACAATCTTGATCATATATGTAAGCATTGGTGAGTTGGGATCAATAGAACTTAAAACATGGGCATGAAGATATAATCATGACAATAAGAACTTAGCAACCATGTTGTAACCATGCAAATGAACACAAACAAAAGATCATGAAAATGAAACAATGAAAGTCAAACGTGTGTTCAAATCATAAGGAAAAACATACAAAAGGTTTTCAGCTTGTCCTTCAAAGAGAGCAAAACATAAATGCATAGGACACCTTCAAGTTTAAGAGGGCGACTAGATACAAATAATTTAAGAACAAGTGAAACCAACAATATGAATCAATCAATGAACTTTGGGACAATGCATATCACACTAAGAATGACAACTATGCTCTCTTAAAGGTGCATAAAGAAAGAAGGTGGTGACTCAACATAAAAGTAAAAGAAAGGCCCTTTGCAGAGGGAAGCAGTGATTGCAAGTTTTATAACCTTCAAAAATTATGGTACTTACCGGCTTTGAGCTCTCATTGCCCCCATCATAAGCATCTTGAATGGTTAAAGTTAATGCGAGAACAATTATGATGCATATGCTTGACAAATCATAAGTTGAAAACCTCGTGCCCCGTGAATACGAGTACCCAACCCTCATGCTACTTTACTTAGAGTCCCAAGCAAGGCTCTTGTCATTGTAAGTATATGCATATCATTGAGAACCGCCAATGGGGTACTTCCGTGCCCTATGACATGGAACAAGCCCACACCAAAATGACAGGACAAGCAGACAATGAACACCTCAATATCTCTTTTATTTGCCTTTTGTTTAGCTTTTTATTGTGAGATGCATCGTCGAATGTTCACCATGGGTATGCTGCAAATTTCCACCATGAATTATGCATGGCTTAGATTAGCGGCCCAGCGTTTCCCTAACACATATACAAACTCCATGATCCCCACAAGATTCCCAATTCATTTCACACCGCGGGCATCCATAAACAAAAGATCACGATATCAACTCAAATAAGAAGTGCAATGTTGAAAGCTTGCCCATGACTGCATGGCTGGGCTAGTCTCCAACTTAGAACTTGCAAGCATAACAATTCAACATAAGAGACCACAATGTCAAAATTTTAAGAACAGGAAAAAGTAAAGTGTGCCTTCCCCTTCGTGAGAGCTTCACTAACCGAGTTTCGCATAACACTGGTAAGAGTTTAATTTGAAGAGAAAATAAAAGCAAGTCAAATTTACTTGGAATAGCAAATTGCTAGTAGGTATGTATGGTGGACACAATGGAAAACTTTGGCTTTTAGGAGTTGGATGCACGAGTAGAGCTCATACTCAGTACAAGGCGAGGGCTAGCAAAAGACTGGGAGCGACCAACTAAGAGAGCAATAATGGCCATAATCATGCAAAGCGACAAAGCGACATTAAAAGAAGCATAAGATGGCATCAAAAGTCAAAAACTAAATGATCATGAAGGCTATTGGCAACTTTGTAAGAGTCTAACATGTGTGAGCATGCGCCAAGTCAACCCAAATAAAGCATCAAAGAGAAAACCAAAATAATGCTTCCATACAATAAAAACAACGCATGATTTTTCAAAGGCTCATTAAGCAATCTCAGTTATTTGAGACAAGTCATGCTACAGCAAAACCACTAAGCATACTATCAAAAAGACATCAAGCATAACATGAAAAAGCCTAAGCCGCAGTCTACACAAGCTCCTTCTTGTACCACTATTTTGCACAAAGCTTTTTCTCTTTTCCAACACCATTTGAAATTTTTAAAGACACCTCTTTTGATGAAAACCAATAAAGATCAGAGGCAAAAATACACCTTGATGAAAAGATATGACAAGATCTGAACGCAAATCAAGGCGAAAATGAAAACCAAAGGCAGTAGCAGAAAAAGAAGAACGCATCGATGAACGATAAGAGTGAAAAACTGAGCGTTCTTTGCAAATGAAAACGAGTACATCTCTTCCAAAAGAAATTTGCTGGGGTACAACCATTTATTGCAGCAAAAAAACAAACTAAACCAACTAAGAAAACTAAAACAACTGACGCTCCAAGAAAAACACATAGTGCATGAAGCAATAAAAATATAGTGTTTTGAAAGGTGACCTGATTTTTGCCGATGAAGAAGGGGTGCCTCGGGGGCATCCCCAAGCTTTGACGCTTGTACTTCTTGGATATTTCTTGGGGTGATGCATGGGCATCCCCAAGCTTGAGCTTTTGTCCTTTCTTCAACTCATCTCATCATTCTCCAATCCCTACACTTGAAAACTTCCTTCATACAAAACTAAACACAAATCTATTAGCAACATTAGTGCAAGCATAACATATAATCAATCCTCTATTTGCTTCAGGTTTCAACTCAAAACCACCACATATATAGCATATACTACTGTAGCAACCTCCCCAAAAGTTCCATGATCAAAAGAACTCAAAAGAAAGCGATAAAGTGGCAAACACAAATATTGGCAGAAATCTGTCAAAACTGAACAACTGACAAAGGTCGAATTTTTGAGGGATTTTCTGTTGCTCAAATCAAAAAGTGTTCAACTAAGAAAAGTTTGGATATAACCTGGGGCATATGCACAAGAAATCGCAGGTCCAAAAGATAAACAGAGAATTTTCACGAATTTTTACGGTGCAGCACCGAAAACAGTTTCAGGACAGCAACATCCCCAAATCTTTACCTCACTCAAATTAGAGGCTTCTCTTGGCACAAAAACGAAATAAACAAGATAAGGAGCGGTCATTACAGTAGTAATGATTTCCAAGACTCAAATAAAAGAAAAAGTACTGAAAAGAAAACATTGGGTTATCTCCCAAGAGTGCTTTTCTTTAACGCCTTTGAGCTAGGCGCAGAAAATTGCGAATCAAGTAATATCAATAGGTGAAGTGCTAGTTACCTCAGTAGGCTCTTTGAAGGTTCCCGAAGATGATTCAACCTGCAAGTCACCCTTAGTGGAACTAAGAGTCTTACCAATTTTAAGAACATGTTGAGATTTAAGCGCAGAAACCTTGGGAACGTACATAAATTTTTGCTCTTTTCCAACAAACACTTTCTCTTTCTTAAATTTAAGAGAAGAGAAGATTAAGCTAAGAGTTTCCATAGACTCCTCTAGTTTACCAATCCTTAAGTTTTGATTATCAAGAGTAATGCTAGCCTCTAAAGCGGTAATTCTCTTACCGATGTTTCCTATTAATTCATTAACTCGGCTAGCATTTTCTAGGATACTTGGCAAACTTTTCTCTAAAGAGCTGAGCCTTTCTACCACCTCCTCCAAGGTGGTCTCGGCTTTAGCAACATGAATAGGTGGTATTCCCACTAAACTTTCAATTATAGTGCATGCTTCTCCAGCGGGAGTACCCAGAAAATTACCTCCTGTAAGAGTATCAAGAACATACCTATTCCAACTGGATATACCAACATAAAAATTTCTAAGGAGGATCACGGTAGAGTACTTTTTGGTACACCTATGATGAGCATTGTTAATATGGTACCAAGCATCTTTTAAACTTTCTTCCCCCTGTTGCTTAAAACTACGAACTTCTACTTCAGGATTACTCATTTTAACAAAACTAAAAGCAGATCAGTAAAAACAACTACCAAGGATTCTAATTTTTTTGGGTTTTTGATATAAAAGCAATGCAGGTAAAGTAAATTATGTAAGCAAAACAATAACAAAGTAAAGAATGTGTGTGCGAAGAACTCCCCTCGCAGAAGTCTTCTCTCCTCCCCGGCAACGGCGCCAGAAAAATAGCTGATGCTCCAAGTGAATGTGGCTACAGACTGTCCTTGTGCGTGGTGAATAACCAGCCCGTTGGGAACCCCAAGAGGAAGGTATGATGAGTGCAGCAGCAAGTTTTCCCTCAGTTTAAGAAACCAAGGTTTATCGAACAGGAGAGGAGAGACAATGACGACTGAAGGTTATGTGGAACCTGCACACACACAAACAAATACTTTGTTCCCAACTTGCGATGAGGTTGTCAATCTCACCGGTTTGCTTGAAACAAAGGTTATGAGTGTATCGAGTGGAAAATAATATAGTATGCGAGTAAAGTAAACAGTACGAGTAAAGTAAACAGGTGATAGCAATATGATGGAAATAGGACCGGGGTCCACGGTTCACTAGTGGTGTCTCTCCATAGATAAAATAACACATGCTGGGTAAACAAATTACAGTTGGGCAATTGATAGAATAGAGATAACGTGATATGTCAAGAAGATCACTATGAGATTTACTCTGGGCATTACAACAAAATACATAGACCGCCATCCAACTGCATCTATGACTAATAATCCACTCCCTGGATATCAATCCGAACACCCTAGAAGTATTAAGTTGCGAACAACAGATAATTGCATTAAGCAAAGTGTGTAATGTAAACAAAGCATATGCCCTTGAGCATATGAATGTTGTTTTCTCCCTAGTAGCAACAACACATCTACCACCTTAGAGGTTTCTGTCACTCCCCCAGGTGAAATAGAGGCATGAACCCACTATCGAGCATAAATACCCCCTCTTGGAGTCACTAGCAACTACTCGGCCAAGATAGCTACTAACAACGGAGAGCATGCAAGATCATAAACAACATAGAGATAACAAAAGATATAATTCAGTATAGCAACTTAATCATAAACACCAATATTCATCGGATCCCAACAAACCAAACATGTAGAATTACATAACGGTGATCTCAATCATGTATGGCAGCTCATGAGATCTAAACATGAAGCACATAGTGGAGGAGACAACCATCTAGCTACTGCTATGGACCCATAGTCCAAGGTAGACTACTCACTCATCGCTCCGGAGGCAAGCATGGCGATGAAGAAGACCTCCGGTGGCGATTCCCCTCTCCGGCAGGGTGCCGGGAAGAGCTTCTGGACCCTCCCGATCTTCGGGTCGATGGCGGCGGCGGATCGCGATGTGTTCTGGAAAACTGATCGGGCACTTAGGTTTTTCTTGTCGGGGGGTCTTTATAGGCGAAGGGGCGATGTCAGAGGTGGGGCCAGGTGGCCTCACACGGTGGTGGCGCGGGCCAGGGGCTGGCCGCGCCACCCCTGTGTGTGGGCCCCTGGTGGCCCCCCTCCTACTCCTCTTCGGATCTCTGGAAGCTTCCGGGTAAAATAAGACTTCAGGATGTGGTTTCGTCCAATTCCGAGAATATTTCCTGTGTATCACTCTGAAACACAAAAATAGCAGAAAACAGGAAACTAGCACTGTGGCACTTGTTAATAGGTTAGTTCCGGAAAATGCATAAAAATGCCACTAAGTGTAACGAAACAATAGGCAAATGGTGTAAAAACAAGCATGGAGCATCAAAAATTATAGATACGTTTGAGACGTATCAGTCGGCAACTTCCCTTTACATGATATAGACTTGCAATAAGTAAAAGGGAATCACATATAAGGATGTACAAGGTAAACTATAGTTGGCGATGGCAAACCTTAGTTCTTGGTCAGAGAACGATGAACAAGCTATTCTTTCTTTTGAACGGAGCCTTATTAAAATAGAACTAACATAGCAAAAACCATATGCTCAACAAAACAAACTTTTAATATTCATAGAAAAGCTTTCAAAGATATATTCCTTCAGACAAAAGCATTGTACTTATCAAAAGAAGTTAGTAAACATGATTAAACGGATCAACATATGGATGAGTGAAACATAACAACTCAAATGCTTGCTTGAGATAGAGGGGAATAGGTTGACTCAACATAAAAGTAAAAGACAGGCCCTTCGCAGAGGGAAGCAGGGATTAAACATGTGCTAGAGCTTTTCATTTGTAAAACAGAGGTAAAAAGTTATTTTGAGAGGTGGTTGCTTTTTTCAACGACTGGCAACGGAGTTCTTGATATCTTCCATACTAAACAAGTGAGAGCGGTTCCGAGATGTTTGATTAATTGGCACATTGGTGCTCTTTTATAGCTTTGCACTCCTCCCCACCTTTTCCTTTCTCAAACCATGGCTAACCGATTCCATCGGGTGCCAACCAACTTTCACATACCATGGAGGAGTGCTCTTTTTCTTTTATTTTTGAGATTACAATGGTCTGACCAGCTCCCTTGCAAAATTAATGATGAGCAGATGAAGCTGCCTAGTCGAGAGGTACTTAATTTAGTATGGAAGATAACAAACCCATCCACTACATCCTCATGAGCTAAAAATAGTGGCACAAAATGAGAAGTATTTGAAGGTTTTTGAAAGGTAGCACATGAAAATTTACTTGGAATGGCTTAAAATACCATGCATAGGAATTTATAGTGGACTCTTTGGAAGTGACTTGGCTTTTGGGATTTGGATGCACGAGAAGTATTCCCTCTCAGTACAGGTTTTTGGCTAGCAAGGCTGGGTAGCAAGCATAAGAGTTGCATAAAACAAACAAACATACATATAATAGGAACAATCATGCAAACTTCCTTGAAGGTACAATGATTTTGACTTTGAGAATAATATTGCTTATAAGCCAAACATGAAGGGAAAACTGAAGTGATGTAGCTACAAGCACTTCTTTCTTCTTTTCTACTCAAACCTCAAGGTAATGTTGCTATTGACCAAGCTAAGTTCGCCAAAACCAACTAAATTTACTCATGCTCCCAAAGTGATACCAATACTAATCAACAAGACTAATCGTATAAGAGAGAGATTGCAAACTAAAATAAAGTGTGCGGAAAGTAAACTATAAAACTTCTCATTAATATTTCATTACCGCAACTCACACCAAGGGATACATAGATAACCAACTAAGGAGGATACTTCCAGACTGCAAACTATTCTATAGGATAATTTCTCTATGCATGATATGACTCTACTTGAAAAGTAAATGAGTGAAAGATAATGATGTGATACCGCGGCACTCCCCCAAGCTTGGAACAAGCCAAGGGGATGCCTATACCGATGATGAATTACTCCTTTGGTGGTGGCTGTGAGTCTTCATCGTTGTCATACTTCCAAGGCAGAGGTCCTCCATCAAGGAAGGATGTCTTGGTCTCCAATATCCTGAAACTTGCAGCATCACTCATTTGTTTAAACCTAGCTTCATACTCACAGTTTTGGTTCTGCAAGTCATAGAGTTGTTCTTGCAACTGGTTAGTGGTCTCATGGAGCAAAAAGATGTCCTTCCAGAGTTCTGTAGTCTGCTTGTTGTACTTGGTGACAAGCTCTTGATTAATACTATGGATGATGTCCACTTCGCGCTCCACCATCTTCTTATATTTAAAAACTTCTTGTTCCAATGCTTCCATCCTGGCTTCGAGATCCCGTTCTCCTTTAGGGCCTTGGGCATCTTTAATGTGCAACTCCCCATCCTTGAGCGACAACTCCTTCAGATGCATCTTCAGCTCCCTCATATACGGATTAATGATATCCGCAAGAGAGTTCTCCTCAGATGGACCGGACGAAGACATTGCAACTCAAAGCTGAGAACAATCCCCTGACAGAAATAGCTCGAAACAAAAACACAACGAGAAAACGATATACAGACCTCGGGGTACTCCGGGGGGTTATATAGGCGAAAATAAAACATCGTGGTGGAGTCACAGGAGGAAACCGGGATGGAAACGAGCTCCGGGGTGGACTCACCACAGGGCGGCGCGGCCAGGAGTGGGCCCGTGCCCTCTGGTGGTGAGGAGCCACCGGACTCCATCTCCTGCCCGTTTTAGTCTCGCGATTTTTCATATTTAGTAAAAACATCAAAAA
This sequence comes from Dactylis glomerata, assembly GCA_007115705.1. NCBI lineage: Eukaryota > Viridiplantae > Streptophyta > Magnoliopsida > Poales > Poaceae > Dactylis > Dactylis glomerata. Next base: position 112,055 of record QXEO01000714.1, read on the forward strand.
TATCAATGGAAAAGTTTTTCGTGAACCTTTTCTGACTAGAACTGTTACCTATTCGAAAACGAACTCCGAAGGTTCCTGCAAATTGTCCTGGATGAATTCTTCCGGAGAAACTATTTCGATTACATCAACATCTTCATTAGAAGCATCTCCAGCAATATAATGTTTGAGTCTTTGCCCATTCACCACTTGTGTTGTGTCATCTTTCAATGAAGCAATCTTTATAGCACCTGAGCGGTATACTTCCACAATAACATATGGTCCTTCCCATTTTGAGAGTAATTTTCCTGCAAAAAATCTGAGACGAGACCTATACAATAGAACTTTCTCACCAACATGAAACTCTCTTTTAAGAATTCTCTTATCATGCCATTGTTTGACTTTCTCTTTGAAAAGTCTGGCATTCTCGTAGGCTTCGTTTCTCCACTCATCTAGAGAACTCAAATCTAACAACCTTTTCTTACCGGCAAGTTTAAAATCCCTATTAAGCTCTTTCACTGCCCAAAAATCTTTGTGTTCTAATTCTAAAGGCAAGTGACACGCTTTTTCGACATGCCCATGGGTTTCTTATAAGCAGTTCTATAAGCCCATAAAGCATCATTTAACTTACTAGCCCAGTTTTTTCTAGATCTATTAACAGTCTTCTGCAAGATAGACTTGATCTCTCTATTTGAAAGCTCTACATGTCCACTAGTTTGGGGATGATAAGCAGAAGCAATTCTATGATTAACGTCATATCTAGCAAGAGTTTTTCTAAAACCGCCATGAATAAAATGAGAACCTCCATCAGTCATAAGATATCTAGGCACACCAAACCTAGGAAAAATAACGTCTTTAAGCATTTTTAACGAGGTCTCACCATTGGCACTCTTTGTAGGTATGGCTTCTACCCACTTAGTAACATAATCAACAGCAACAAGTATGTGAGTATAGCCTTGTGAAGGAGGAAAAGGACCCATAAAGTCAAATCCCCAACAATCAAATGGTTCAATAACAAGAGTGTAACTCATAGGCATTTCATTGCATCTAGAAATATTACCAACTCTTTGACATTCATCACAAGATAAAACATACCTTCTAGCATCTTTAAAGAGGGTTGGCCAATAAAAACCTGATTGTAGAACCTTTTGTGCGGTTCTATCTCCAGCATGATGCCCTCCATAAGCACTGCCATGGCATTTTCTTAATATCTCTTGTTGCTCATATTCTGGAACACATCTTCACATAATACCATCAACTCCTTCTTTATATAAGTGTCGGTCATCCCAAAAGTAATGCCTCAAATCATAGAAGAATTTTCTTCTTTGCTGAGTGATGTCTACACACGCTTCTGTTCTTGTAGACAGTGTTGGGCCTCCAAGTGCAGAGGTTTGTAGAGCAGCAGCAAGTTTCCCTTAAGTGGATCACCCAAGGTTTATCGAACTCAGGGAGGAAGAGGTCAAAGCTATCCCTCTCAAGCAACCCTGTAATTACGATACAGAAAGTCTCTTATGTCCCCAACACACCCAATACACTTGTCAGATGTATAGGTGCACTAGTTCGGCAAAGAGATAGTGAAATACAAGTAGTAGTGATGATTATAAGTAGCAAACGTGATGTGAAATAAATATCGCTGCGAGCAAACAAGTAACAAAACAGGAAGTAAACGGTGTGCAAGGCTTGGAAACAAGGCCTAGGGATCATACTTTCACTAGTGGACACACTCCCAACAAATATAACATAATTGAACAAATAAACAACTTCTCTTCACTATGGTACTTTGAATTACTCTCCTATTGAATAACACTAATCATTGCGTAGGGCTACGAAGCTCGCCTCAAAGTTCATCAAGTACTTGACAAACACCACTCATAGAGATATCCAAATCAAATCACAATTCAAGATAAATATTATTGCAACTTAGACCAAGTACTAACACGGTGCACACACTGTCAACATTACACCATGAAAGGAGGAATAGATCACTTCAATACTATCATAGTAATAATTTTTCTCATAATCCATAAGAGATCACAATCGTAGCCTAGACCAAGTACCACCATGATGCACGCACTGTCACCGTTACACCATGGCAGGAGGAATAGATTACTTTAATAACATCACTAGAGTACACATAATATCTGAATAATAACATCTACTTGTTCAACATGATACAAAGCTCACGGTCACATAAAGATCACATCATGGGAGAGAGAGGTGAACCACATAGCTACCGGTAGAGCCCTTAGCCCCGGGGATGAACTACTCCCTCCTCATCATAGGAGACAGCAAGGTTGATGGAGATGGTGGTGACGTCGATAGAGACGGCGAAGACGGTGATGGAGATGGCTCCGGGGGCACTTCCCCGTCCCGGCAGGGTGCCGGAACAGAGACTTCTGTCCCCCGAAATTTGTCGCCAGCGGTGGCGGAGCTACGGAACTGTTCTGGAAATTTCGCCGACTCCTTTAGGGTTTTCCGTCCCGAGGCTTTATATAGGCGAAGGGGCATCGTCAGAGGAGGGACCAGGCATCCTCACACCATGGTGGCACGGCCAGGGCCTGGGCCGCGCCACCCATGTGTGAGCCTGGCATGTGGCCCCTCTCCTACTCCTCTTCGGATCTCTGGAAGCTTCCGGGAAAAATAAGACTTCAGGAACTTGTTTTGTCCAATTCCGAGAATATTTCCTGTGTATCACTTCTGAAACACAAAAACAGCAGAAAACAGGGAACTGGCACTGTGGCAACTCGTTAATAGGTTAGTTCCAGAAAATGCATAAAAGTGCCACGAAGTGTAACGAAACAATAGGCAAATGGTGTAAAAAACAAGCATGGAGCATCAAAAATTATAGATACGTTGGAGACGTATCAGCATCCCCAAGCTTAACTCCTGCTCGTCCTCTAGTAGGTAAGTGATAACAAAAGAAATAATTTTTGAGGTGACATGCACAATCACAATCTTGATCATATAGGTAAAGCATTGAGTGCTGAGATCAAAGAACTTAAAACATGGGCATGAAAGACATAATCTTGACAATAAGAACTTAGCAACCATGTTATAACATGCAAATGAACACAAACAAAAGATCATGAAAATGAAACAATGAAAGTCAAACGTGTGTTCAAATCATAAGGAAAAACATACAAATGGTTTTCAGCTTGTCCTTAATAGAGAGCAAAACATAAATGTATAGGACACCTTCAAGTTTAAGAGGGCGACTAGATACAAATAATTTAAGAACAAGTGAAACCATGATCATGAATCAATCAATGAAAACTTTGGGACGATGCACATTATACTAAGAATGACAACTATGCTCTCTTAATGGTGCATAAAGATAGAAGGTGGAGACTCAACATAAAAGTAAAAGAAAGGCCCTTCACAGAGGGAAGCAGTGATTAAACATGTGCTAGAGCTTTTCATTTGTAAAACAAAGAGATAAAAATTGGTTTTGAGAGGTGGTTGCTTTTGTCAACGACTGGCAATGGGGTTCTTACTATCTTCCATACAAAAATAAAGCAAGTTTTTGAGAGAGAGATTGGCACTTTTGTGCTCTTTTATAAAGCTTGGCACTCCTCCCCACCTTTTTTTCCTTTCACAAACCATGGCTAACCGATTCCATCGGGTGCCCACCAACATTCACATTCCATGGAGGAGTGCCTTTTTTTCTTTTCTTTTTTTCCTCTTTTTTTTCTTTTTGGAATAAGACAATATGGAAGATAGCAAATCCGACCACTACGTCCTCATGAGCTGAAACAGTGTCACAAAATGAGAAGTATTTTTTTGAAAGGTAGCACATGAAAATTTACTTGGAATGGCTTGCAAATACCATGCATAGGAATTTATAGTGGACACAATGGCAAACTTGGTTTTTGGGAGTTGGATGCACGAGTAGAGCTCATACTCAGTACAAAATGAGGGCTAGCAAAAGACAGGGAGCGACCAACTAAGAGAGCAATAACGGCCATAATCATGCAAAGCGACAAAGCAACATTAAAAGAAGCATAAGATGAAATCAAAAGTCAAAAACTAAATGATCATAGAGGCTATTGGCGACTTTGTATGAGTCTAACATGTGTGAGCATGCGCCAAGTCAACCCAAATAAAGCATCAAGGAGAAAACCAAAATAATGCTTCCAAATAATTAAAACAATGCATGATTTTTCAAAGGCTCATTAAGCAATCTCAGTTATTTGAGACAAGTCATGCTACAGAAAAACCACTAAGCATACTATCAAAAAGATATCAAGCATGACATGCAAAAGTCTAAGCCGTAGTCTACACAAGCTCCTTCTTGTACCACTTTTTTGCATGAAACTTTTTCTCTTTTCCAACACCATTTAAAATTTTTATAAACACCTCTTTTGATGAAAACCAATAAAGATCAGAGGCAAAAATACACCTTGATGAAAAGATATAGCAAGATCAGAACAAAAATCAAGGCGAAAAATGCAAGCTAAACGCAGTAGCAGAAAAAGAGAACACTCATTGAACGATAAGAGTGAAAACTAGAGTGTTCTTGGCAAATGAAAAGCGAGTTCATCTCCTCCAAAAGAAACATGATGTGATCTAACCATTTATTGCAGCAAACAAAACTAAACTAACTAAGAAAACTAAAACAACTGACGCTCCAAGAAAAACACATAGTGCATGAAGCAATAAAAATATAGTGTCTTGAAAGGTGACCTGATTTTTGCCATGCTAGTGATTTTGCTGTTGGTGCTGTTTTGGGCAGCGCGTAGACAATAAGTTGAATGTTATTCATTATGCTAGTAAGACTCTTGATGCTGCTCAGAAGAATTATGCCACCACTGAGAAAGAGTTTCTTGCTGTTGTTTTTGCATGTGATAAGTTTGGATCTTATATTATTGATTCTAAAGTTACTATTCATACTGATCACGCTGCTATTAGATATCTTATGACTAAGAAGGATGCTAAGCCTAGGCTTATTAGATGGGTGTTGCTTTTACAAGAATTTGATTTGCATATCGTGGATAGGAAAGGTGCTGAAAATCCTGTGGCTGACAACTTGTCTAGATTGGAAAACATTTCTTTCGATCCTATTCCTGTTAATGACAGTTTTCAAAATCAACATGTTAGCTTCTATAAATGTAACTTCGCGAGACCTTCCTTGGTATGCTGATTATGCTAACTTTATTGTTTCCAAGTATTTGCCTCCAACTTTTATAGATCAGTGATACGTCTCCAACGTATCTATAATTTTTGATGCTCCATGCTTGTTTTTTACACATTTGCCTATTGTTTCGTTACACTTCGTGGCACTTTTATGCATTTTCGGAACTAACCTATTAACGAGTTGCCACAGTGCCAGTTCCCTGTTTTCTGCTGTTTTTGTGTTTCAGAAGTGATACACAGGAAATATTCTCGGAATTGGACAAAACAAGTTCCTGAAGTCTTATTTTTCCCGAAAGCTTCCAGAGATCCGAAGAGGAGTAGGAGAGGGCCCACAGGCCAGGCTCACACATGGGTGGCCGGCCCAGGCCCTGGCCGGCCACCATGGTGTGAGGATGCCTGGTCCCTCCTCTGACGATGCCCCTTCGCCTATATAAAGCCTCGGGACGGAAAACCCTAAAGGAGTCGGCGAAATTTCCAGAACAGTTCGTAGCTCCGCCCCGCTGGCGACAAATTTCGGGGGACAGAAGTCTCTGTTCCGGCACCCTGCCGGACGGGGAAGTGCCCCCGGAGCCATCTCCATCACCGTCTTCGCCGTCTCTATCGACTCACCACCTTCTCCATCAACCTTGCTGTCTCCTATGATGAGGAGGGAGTAGTTCATCCCCGGGCTAAGGGCTCTACCGGTAGCTATGTGGTTCACCTCTCTCTCCCATGATGTGATCTTTATGTGACGTGAGCTTTGTATCATGTTGAACAAGTAGATGTTATTATTCAGATATTATGTGTACTCTAGTGATGTTATTAAAGTAATCTATTCCTCCTGCCATGGTGTAACGGTGACAGTGCGTGCATCATGGTGGTACTTGGTCTAGGCTACGATTGTGATCTCTTATGGATTATGAGAAAAATTATTACTATGATAGTATTGAAGTGATCTATTCCTCCTTTCATGGTGTAATGTTGACAGTGTGTGCACCGTGTTAGTACTTGGTCTAAGTTGCAATAATATTTATCTTGAATTGTGATTTGATTTGGATATCTCTATGAGTGGTGTTTGTCAAGTACTTGATGAACTTTGAGGCGAGCTTCGTAGCCCTACGCAATGATTAGTGTTATTCAATAGGAGAGTAATTCAAGTACCATAGTGAAGAGAAGTTGTTTATTTGTTCAATTATGTTATATTTGTTGGGAGTGTGTCCACTAGTGAAAGTATGATCCCTAGGCCTTGTTTCCAAGCCTTGCACACCGTTTACTTCCTGTTTTGTTACTTGTTTGCTCGCAGCGATATTTATTTCACATCACGTTTGCTACTTATAATCATCACTACTACTTGTATTTCACTATCTCTTCCCGAACTAGTGCACCTATACATCTGACAAGTGTATTGGGTGTGTTGGGGACAAAGAGACTTTCTGTATCGTAATTCAGGGTTGCTTGAGAGGGATAGCTTTGACCTCTTCCTCCCTGAGTTCGATAAACCTTGGGTGATCCACTTAAGGGAAACTTGCTGCTGCTCTACAAACCTCTGCACTTGGAGGCCCAACACTGTCTAAAGAACAGAAGCGTGTGTAGACATCAAGCTCTTTTCTGGCGCCGTTGCCGGGGAGGTAAGGTAAAAGGTACTCACATTCTTTGGTTACTAAGTCTTTTAGTTGCTAGTGAGTGCTCGAAGTCATTTCCTTTAGATTCTGCAATTACATCTTTTTGTTTCTTGTTTTTATTTTCACTAGTTAGGCTTAATGGAAAATAAAGAGTTCTTTAGTCTTTTTCCTGAGTTTAGATATGAAGTGTTTGAAGAGAAAATTGAAAAAACCTTTGGAGCTTAATTTGCATGCTAATAGTATTGTTAGTATGAATGCTTTGAACACCGTTATTGCTAATGCTATAGAAAAGTCTAAGCTTGGGGAAGCTGGTTTTGTTAAGCATGATATTTTTAGTTCCCCAGCTTTAGTGGAGAAAATTTGCTCTGATGATATTTTCTCCCATATGTGATGTTCCGTCTTATGATGATATGTTTGAAGAATATGCTTTGCGAAATAGCTGTTCTTTAGCTTGTGATGATACTAAACCTCTAGTTTATGATGGCTATGATGATGAGTATAATATTTCAGTACACCTACTTTTGAGGAGAAAATTAGTTATGATTACAATATGCCTCCTATTTATGATGATTATGGTGATGAGAATGATTATTCTGTTGAATCTGCTCCTACTATCTATTGTTCATGTGGGGAGCATTAATCCTTTTATGCATGTGGCTCATGATATGGATGTTTTATGTGATAGTTATATTGTTAGTTTTATTCATGATGCTACTGAAAGTTATTATGAGAGAGGGAAACATGGTTTGAAGGATCTCAACAATATTGAGTTTCCCCTCTTTAAGTTGCAATTCTCGAAGTTGTACTTGTTTTGCCTTCCTGTGCTTTTTGCTTTGCGCTTTTATGACTTGTCTCTTTACAAGACTATTTTTCATAGGAAGTGGTTTAGATTTAAATGTCTTTCACATTTGCTTTTTGATGCTCTCTATTGCTTTAAGTTTCCTATATGGCGCCTTTGCCTCAAGCTCTTATATGGCGCCCACATGAGCATCTTTGCAAATTATTGCGCCTAGCTCAAAGGCGTTAAAGAAAAGCACTCTTGGGAGATAACCCATTGTTTTATTTCCAGTACTTTTTCTTTTATTTGAGTCTTGGAAGTTATTACTACTGTAATAACCACTCCTTATCCTTTTTATTTCGTTTTTTGCCAAGAGAAGCCTCTAATTTGATGAGGTAAGATTTGGGGATGTTGCTGTCCTGAAACAGTTTTCGGTGCTGCACCGTAAAAATTCGTGAAAATTCTCTGTATATATTTTGGACCTGCGATTTCTTGTGCATATGCCCCAGGTTATATCCAAACTTTCATTAGTGGAACACTTTTTGATTTGAGCAACAGAAAACCCCTAAAAAATTCGACCTTTGTCAGCTGTTCTGTTTTGACAGATTTCTGCCAATATTTGTGTTTGCCGCTTTATCGCTTTCTTTTTGAGTTCTTTTGATCATGGCACTTTTGGGGAAGTTGATACAGTAGTATATGCTTAATATGTGGTGGTTTGAGGTTGAAACCTGAAGCAAAAAGGGTTGATTCAATGTTATGCTTACACTAATGTTGCTAATAGATTTGTGTTTAGTTTTGTATGAAGGAAGTTTTCAAGTGTAGGGATTGGAGAATGATGAGATGAGTTGAAGAATGGACAAAAGCTCAAGCTTGGGGATGCCCATGCATCACCCCAAGAAATATCCAAGAAGTACAAGCGTCAAAGCTTGGGGATGCCCCCGAGGCACCCCTTCTTCATC